>JASPKZ010010040.1:42500-123464 GCA_030220185.1 Diploptera punctata | reverse complement strand
ACAAAGAGCTGAAGATAATAAACTATGCCAATGACACAATTCTAATTGCACAAAGTGAAGATGATTTACAAATGCTATAGCACAAATTTAGAATCATTGCAGCAAAATATAACATGAAAATATCACTAAATAAAACCAAATCAATGGCAGTATCCAAAGACCCACGACGTGTTAAATTAGAAATAGAAGGGAAAAGTATAGAACAGGTTATGAAATTCAAATATTTAGGAATAGAAATTAATAGCAGCAATAGAAGAAAGACAGAGAAATCCACCATCAAGCTAATAATAACTAACTAACTCGCTGGCACTATCGAACCCGTAGGTTCATGGCCGCGTGGATATTCTCCATATATCCCTATCCTGATCCAATGTTTTCTAATCATTCCCTGTATAATCTACTTCCCTCAAATCATAGTTATGTTATTCTCCCCCTCATTCTTGGCCTACCAACTAGTCGTTTTCACTCTGGTTTTCTTACAAGAAGCTTCCAAGCACGTCTTTCATTCTCCATTCGTTCCAAATGTCCTGCCCATCGGAGTCTACGAGACTTAACTGCTCTCATTATATCTGGCTATCTATAAAGACCATGTAATTCACTGTTATGCAGTCTTCTCCATTCACCTGTCTGTTCATCTCTCTTTGGTCCAAAAATTTTCCTAAGAACTTTATTCTCAAATACTCGTAATCTCCTTTCCTCCCTCAAAGAAAGAGTCCATGTTACGCATCCATATAATATAACTGGTAGAATAATAGTTTTATATATTTTCAGTTTAACGTTTTTTGAAGGGATTGGAAAGTCAAGAGTCTCTGTAATGCATAATAACATGCATTTCCAGAATTGAGCCTATGTTTAATTTCCTTGTGCATCTCATTCCTGTTTGTGATTATTGTTCCTAAGTATTTGAATTCAGCCACTTCCTCAAAATTTCCTTCATTTGTCATTAGCTGTCCATTTCCATTATATAATGTATTTTTATGTGTGACCATATATTTAGTTTTATTGATATTACTTCCAGTCCCAATTTCTTAGTATTACTCAGTAGTGTGGCTAATAATGCAAACAAAATATTGGGATGTTTAAACAATATTGTTTGGAAAAATAAAAATTTAACAATAAGTACAAAAGTAAGAATTTACAAATCTGTCATAAGACCAGTTCTAAGGTATGGTTATGAATGCCGAACAGAAACTAAAAAAACAAAACAAATTAATGAAACAACCGAAATGAAAGGATTAAGGAAAATCATAGGAATATTGCTGACAGAGAAAAATCGCAGCTCTGTTATTAGAGAAGAATGTGAAATTGAACCTATAAACCTCTGGATAAATGATTAATTCATTCATTGTGTTCTGCTCAAAAGCAGGTCTTTCACTGCAAACTCAGCATTCTCCACTCTTTCTTTAACTCAGCTTTCCTTTTTGTATCCGCATAAAAACCATTTATTTTAATATTGTCTATCATCTGATCTCTTTTTCTGCCTCTAACTTTCTTTCCGTTGGCCATTCCTTCTAGAGCATCTTTCAGCATACAGTTTCTTCTTAGCCAGCGGCCAATCCAATTTCTTTTCCTCTTCTTTATGAGTTCTTCTTTCACCCACCCTGTCTAGCACATCTTTATTTCTTACTTTGTCCGTCCATTTTATACGTTCCATTCTTCTCCATATCCACATCTCAAAAGCGTCCAATCGCTTTTCCTCATTCCGTCGTGATGTCCAAGTCTCTGCACCATACAATGCAACACTCCACACAAAGCACTTCACTAGCCTCTTCCTTAATTCTTTTGTCACAGGTCCGCAGAAAATGCTTCTCTTCTTGTTGAACGCTTATTTTGCCATTGTTATCCTCTGCTTTACTTCTTGACCGCAGTTCATGTTACTATTGGTAGTACAAACCAAGTATTTGAAGCTCTCCACTTGCTCAATGGCCTCATCTTTAATCCTCATGTTTGATGTCTTTCCTATAATCATAGACTTCCTCTTATTTATATTTATCTCCATTCCATAATCATCGCAGTTATCATTTACTTCCATCAGCATGTTCCTCAGTGTCATCGCATCTTCTGCTAGCAAATCCATATCATCAGCAAATCTTATGCACTTTATTCGTCTTCCTCCCATGTTTGTGCCTCCCGTATTACTGAAGCAGTTCTTCATTAGGTCTTCCAGGTAGATGTTGAAAAGAGTAGATGATAGAGGACATCCTTGCCTTACCCCCTTCCAATTTCTCTTCCCTCTGACATTTCTTCTCCTATCTTCACTTTTATTCACTGTTTCATATAAAGACTACTTATGAGCCTCCTCTCCTTCCAGTTCACGCCAATTTTCTTCAAGATCTTCAAGAGTTTATTCCAATTTACTCTGTCAATGGCCTTTTTCAGGCCAATAAATACTGTATAAATGTCTTCATATTTTTTCTATATATCTTTCTCCTATTGTTCGTATCAATCCAATTGCATCTCTTGTACCCTTTCCCTTCCTGAAGCCAAACTGTTCTTCTTCCAATTCACTTTCCATCGTAGAACGTAAACACCGATTCAGTATTCGCAGGAGAATCTTTGCAGAGTGTGATATCAAGCTGATAGTCCTGAACTCCTTACATTTCTTTGAATTGTTTTTCTTCGATGTTGGTATTAACACTGTCTCAGTCAATTCTTCGGGCCATTCACCTTCTTTATATATCTTGTTGCATAAACGCAGAATTTCCTTCTTTCCTTCACCCAAGGATTTAACCAATTCAATGGGGATTCCATCCTTGGCCATTTTTCATTTCCTTAATTTCAAGTTCGATAGAAGACTAAATTGGAACGATCACATAGAATGCAGAACAGTAGATTAGTGAAGAAAGTACGTGACTGCACACCTCAGCAGAAAATACCTTTAGGAAGACCTCAACTACGATGGAAGGACGTCACCATACCCCGGATATGAAGTGAATAAACACGCAACAAGCAGCCACCTTTCATGCGTAGAGGAAGAAGAAGAAGAAGAAGAAGAAGATTAATATTTTCATCATCATTCATTTTGAAAGTTTTCCTTATCACTGAGGGTTTTCTCCAATCAATCTTAATAATAATAATAATAATAATAATAATAATAATAATAATAATAATAATAATAATAATAATAATAATAATAATAAAAATATAATAATAATAATAATTAACATGAGTTGTAAAAAATACATAAATGACTACGGACTTATAGATTATCAGTTTGTAATACACATTCACAAAGTCAGGGACGGGTTGAGGGATGAGATAAGATAAACCCCTTATGTAGAGGTCTGTGAATGACAAGGGTGCCGGCCGACGACGCCTGACGCACCATCACAGGGGCAGATGAACTAAATGGATGAAATGTATATGGAGAAATGGTGGAATGAAATTGTGGCAGGGGAAAACGGGAGAAAATCTGCCCAAGCTCCGTTTCGTTCACCGCAAAACCAACATGGTGTGACCGTAATTCGATCTCGGGACCACAGCGGTGAGAGGCGAGTGAATAAATAGATTATCAAATATAATTGAAAGTTAGATATTTCTTTAGCGATTTCTTAGTTTTATCTTAACAACCATATATTTGTTTTTTTTATTTATTTGTATGGCGAAGTATTTACAAGTGATACAGCGGAGTCTTTATCGTATGTAAATGATGTTTTCTCTTGTCGACAGATGGCAGGTGGATACAGATTTATCAAATCTGAGTCAATTTAATTTGTAGTTACAATGTAAAATTATTTTTACACTTTTACTCCTATTTCATGTGAAAGGGACTGGTTTCAGGATTTTTCTTAAATTCCTTATAGTCTACATATTAAAATTAAACCAAATTTGAATTATTTTCTGATTTGTTTAACATTTCTGATACTTCTAACATTTTGTACTTAATCAGTTGTGGTTCATTGAAAAGACCTTTGTAAATGATATCTACTCGTAAGGCAGTATTTGTTTTTAATGACAGAAGTTGTTACATGAAGGATGAAGACAGGAAACCAATTTACTCGTGAGTATTCGAAATTTTCAATTGACCAAACAAAATTGTAATTAGACAATCTAATACCGAGAGTACATTAGAAGATTACAAGTATATATGTTATATCGAAACTTCTATACTTATATTGTGATTATTAATAAATTGTTTGTATTCTACCTTATTACGTTGCAGATGGCTCATTCTTCCCTGCATCCCCTTCCTGAACGCTGCAATGACCCGATTTATTACAGTGCATTGCAGAAGAGTATTTCGTATATTTCATTGCAAAAATCTACAGAAAGATTTGTTTAATTCCAGGTTCCTTATGCACCGTGCGAAAGTCAGTCCAACTCTCAGCGTCATTATAAAGTAATGCACATATAAACATCAGCAAAAAAAGGTTTTCTAAGGAAACCATACGTTTGCGATCCATAAATCAGATGGCATTTTATCACAGTTTCCACAAGGAAATATATAGAGCGAAAATTTGCATATGTTTAAATTTAAACCGTCTTCTTCTTCTTCTTCTTCACTTCACTGACTAGGCAAATTGCCTGTTCCGTCTCACAGTTGTTCTCTCCATTTTTTCACTGGCCTTCCTTACATTCCTTGAAACTCTTGGCTTGTAGTTAAATGCTGCTTTTCGTAATCTTGTTACATTCATTCTTTCTACATGTCTAAACCATTTTCTCTATATTCTTTGATTTTATCATTCAGTGGATATATATTTAACTCTGTTCTTATATCTTCATTCTTCATCTGATCCAATCTTGTACAGCCTTTTGTTCTTCTAAGGAAGTTCATTTTTACGCTTTGTATTCTACTTTGTAATTTTCTGGTCATTACTAGAGCGAGGAATTATATGAAGAAAATTATACGAAAATATTAAATCGTAAAGACAAAATATGAAAATTATGACAAAAATATTATGAAGCTACTATTTTCTAAACTTTTTACATATATTTATATATACATAGGTCAATTAAAACTTATAAATGTACATACGAGCACATAAATGAGACAAACAGAACTTATTTATAGCTCAATAAATCAAGATATTCACTGTATTTCGATTTTAATTAGCTTTTTCATTAATTCTAACCCATATTAAATATCGTTCATGATCTGAAACCATTTTTAATGGATCACGCCATAGCGTATTTTATATAAGGAAACGTGGTACAAACAGGAAAGTCGTGGGTTCGAGTCTCGATATGGTCTGGATTTTTAGCTGGACCAGACCTCCTGGTGGCATTGTGGACCTGGGTCGACTCTGATCCTAATGGAAGTGAGTAGGCCTACTAGATGCATATTCTGAGCACAAATGCGGCCATCAGGCAGATCCGACAACCAGGCGGGCATCTCGTGCCTATTGTCTAGAAAGATGGGAGCTTCAACATGCCACTACCCCAAAGGGCCTTCCAAGATTGTAGTGGAATCACTTTACCTTCATAAATCAAAACTAAGAGGTTATATATAATAAAATTAATTTATGTTTAATTATAAAATCCAAACATATACAAGAAACAAAACATTGCTACAAAAAAAAACAGGTTTCCATGAAATATACCACCAACAAATTATAGAGCAGATATAGTTTGGACTATTGCTATTTTTACATTACTTCAAGATATTAAATTCCTATAGATGCAACTATAACAATAACATTAAAATGACGATTTACGAGTAGAATACAAGTAAAACCATTCCGGTATGTCATATTTGGAAAAAAAAAACAAGATGTTAGAAGTTATAGTCCATAATAGAATCTAGGGATTTTTTCCGAACTCTATTTGCAATTACAGGTTACACTTAATATTGAACTACAAACATGGTGAAATGCAGCTGGAATATTTTTAACATCATTTTTTTGTGATATGGGTCTAACATAGTGTCTATAGCTTGGTCTAATTGTGCTTTGAACAATCCAATTGTCAATTCTGTTCGTAATACACAGAAGTTTTTTTCTATATTTTCTGATAGTGAACTATAAGGCCCGGACTGTCAGAATTGTTTTGCACGATGAAAGATTATGCTCAACATAACACGATGTTATGGCAGCATATTGTATCATGCTATATTTGATAGTTTGATTTAAGTGAGAAAAATGTTGTCCTTATCTACATGAACTTTACTAATTTCACAAAGCATTGCTTTAAGTTTAGCAGCAGCAGTCTTTCCTACATTTAAATGCTATAATTTGTTCACAAAATAAGAACTGCCCTCGGGTAGCAAGAACGAACTTGACAGCTATTATACCTGACTATAGAATATTCCAACATTTTTCTTCTACTTATTCATCTAGGGCTAGGCTCGTGTTCTTGTTCTGGGGATCGAGTTTAGGACAAGAACCTCCATCTAACACGGACACTCTGTGATTCCTCATCTAAATATTTGCTTTTATAAAATCTATCTTGTTCAGAAGGGATACTGAAAAATTTTCACTTGTCACCACATTACACTGTCAAAAATTACATAAATACAATCATTTCAAAAATATTTTAATGAATCGCTAGACATTTTATTGAAAAAAAGGAACCGGAATTTGAAAGTTGAAAAATATGAAGCACTATTATATTTTCACTAAAATATTAACATTTTGCTAAAATATTATGGAATATGAAGTTTCTTGTTGACCTTATTTGATTCTACATATCATCAAATGTAAAGATGCTTAGTCTCAGCGCTCTCTCACAAATAGTTTAAAACATGAAATTTCATAAAATTCCTCGCTCTAATTATTACTATTATTAGTCACACATTGAAATATATTACCAATGCCATCAGGTTGTCTTTGACATTGCTGGTCTCATCTCCGTAATAGCCCGAATTGCAACCCACTTCTTAGGTTGGGGCGCCTTGTATGCGGAGTTAACCTTACCCCGATATTATGATAGTTGATGATTGTTGTATAATGGAAATGGATAGTTAATGACAAATGAAGAACATTTTGAGAAAAGTGACCTAGTTTAAATACTTTTAGGAACCATAATTGCAAAAAAGGAATGAGATGCACAAATAAATTAAACATAGGCTCAATTCTGGAAATTCATGTAATATTACATATTACAGAGAATTTCGTCATCTCAACTTCTTAAAAAGATTTATAAGCTGAATAAATATAAAACTGTTATTATTCCTAGTTATATTGTATGGATGCGAAACCTGAATTCTAACTTTAAGCGAGGAGAAAATATTACGAGCGCTGGTATTTGAGAATAAAGTTGCTAGGAAGATTTTTGGACAAAAAATTGAATGTAGAAACCAAAGTAAGAGTTGAGCTGCATTATATTTATGGGAAGCCTGATATAACAAGGAAATTAAGTACCGTAGACAGCGATGGGCAGGACATTTGGACGAATGGACAATGACAGAAGGTCATGGAAATTCCTTGCAAGAAAAACAGAGAAAATGACCAGTAGGTAAACCAGGAATGAGGTGGGATAATAACATTAACCATGATTTGAAGGAAGTAGATTATACAGGGGTTGATTGGAAAACATTAGCTCAGGTTAGGGATGTATAGAGAACTTATGTCCGCACGGGTATGAACCTTTGGGTTTGATAAAGGCAATTTATTATGATTCTGTTTTATTACTTACCCATTTTCTTCTGCTAATTTCATTATCTTTATACTTCTCCTGATGCCATGCATTCATTATTGTTGTGGGTTTCCTATTCTTCTCCTTTCAGCATTCTATTCCAAATTCAATTTCGGAATTACATTAATCTTATCTGAAATCCCGTGATTGTCCCAACACCCAATATTCATATTCATTAACTGCTATTTTGTATGACTCAATTGTGTACGGAAGTGGAAGAAACATTTTTCTTAGGTTGTATCTTATAACTAAGGGACATAAGACGGAATACAACATAACATGGTACCAATAATTAAGTTACTTCCATTTCTTATTTATTTATAACAAAAAATTAAATATATCAGTTTACAAGGAGATATATGCTCAATGCTTTCTTACTGTAAATTCTCACCCTACAGTGGAGAAATTCAACCATACTAATTTAGTTGTACTTGTTTTCGGATTTATGTTATTGTGTTCCACCTCATAGTGAAATTAAGGAATACAGGTGGTAGTAGTAGGATGGGAAAATTCGGTATGTTATGCTTTGATGCCTTTTTATTCATGCTTTAGGGGGGTGATGGGTGCAAAATTGACCATTTGAGATCAAAATTGGCATATTTTGTTTTTTGTACTAAAAATAGCCTGTACTCTAATGTATGTTGGCAAAGTTTCAGAGGCCTATGACGCTTGTAAGTGCCCTAAAGTGCTTAGGCCTGTATGTTACATTTTGTATTTAAACTGCATGCAAATCTTTAAACTTGTTTTTCCACACTTTTATTTTCACTGCATTTTTGTACATTCAAAATTGAATTGAATTCACAAATTTTATCCTAGAAGGTGAAAATTTTTACTGCATGTCCTAAAAATAATAAGTAACAAAGTAGTGCATGGGTTTCATGATTGAAATAGTATTTTAAGAAATAAAAAATAATATGCATGCAATTATTATTTTTTTTAATTAGACGCATGAGGTGTAACATTTTTTTTCTCCCTTTGTATTCACATTATAAGAATTCTAATGCATGATGCTTCTCTAAAAGTTTAGGGGCCTTGTAAAAAATCAGACATTTTACTAAAAAATTGTAGAACCCATTTACTTATAATGTATGCATTTTTGTAATATAATATTTAATAACTCATAAAATAAATGTCTCACAAGAATGAAACTTAAACACATCATTATGTATCACGCAGTGAATGTTTGTACAAAAACATTTCTAGCTCACAAAATGTAGAAAATAGAAATTTCACCCATTACCCCCCTTAAGGATCTTTTACGACATGGAAATCTTCGAACTGGGATCTCACGACTTAAAGTCCCTCTCGGAGGACTTGCTCCTCGGATTTTACGATCATAAAAACATCCATCGACTCCGGCCAGGTTTGGACCTGCGACTCTCGGGACCAGAGACAAGTGGCATAATAACCACTTATCCACCGTGGTCAATGCTTATTTAATCTATTAAAATTATTATAGGTCCTGTATTTTAAGATTCTCCCACATAACGTATAAATAACGTGTGCTAGGTAGGCCTAATATGTATATATCGATATTATAATTAGATTTATATAAGATACAGTAGCCACTAAAGAGCATGAGATCGAGTTCTCGCTACCTCTCCTGATAGAGAATACATACAGCCTAAAGAAAAAATATTCGTGCTAATATATCTGGATAGCGTAATTGGTAGCGCACTGACGTATGAATTCAAGAGTCTGGGTTCAAATTCCGGTTCAGGCGTTTATTTTTCTTTTCGTGTCATATAAATGTGTGTGTATTATTTTATTTTATTCATTTCGAGTATTAGAAAGTGAAATTAATTTTCTTATATATACATATTAAGCCCATGTTTCCCTTAACAGAGATTTAGGCGCTCTTCCCCTAGGGGGAAGAATTTGAACCATAAACTTGTTTTCGTATAGATGTGATTTGAGTGGTCCATGGTCAGCGTTCCGCCTCATACTGACATCTAGGAATCCAAGGTAGTACTAGGATGGGAAAATTCGGTAAATTTTGCTTAGAGGCCTTTTCATTCACGCTTAAGGATCTTTTACGAGCCTGAAAATCTTCAGACTCGGGACCCACGGCTTAAAGTCCCTCCCGGAGGACTTGCTCCTTGGATTTTTCCATCCTAAAACAATCCATCGACCCCGGCCGGGTTTGAACCCGCGACCCTCGGGACCAGAGACAAGGAGCATAACCACTAATCCACCGCGGCCGAATTCATTTTCTTACATGTTTAAAAGTGAACAGTTATTCGACCAATGAAAACGCAGTCCATACATCAGGTTTGTTTGAATCACAACTAAAACTTTGCTCGTATTGATCTAGTCCTACTTTATTCTCTTTTGGTCTTATAGTAGTATACATTATATATCTCTAGAACAGGGAGCTGGCCTATTGCTAAAACCTCCAACATGGAGGACCAGGTAATTTGACATCGAGGTTATCTTCCTCTAGGCTTCGCAGAATCAACACTGAGCTATAAGGCAGCAGCTGTTAGTTTTTTTTTCTCTTCGGATAAAACTAACTAATAATACAATAATAGTAAATATGAAATTGAGTAAAAATATAATTATTTATTTCCAGGTTTACAATGTATATACATATTTTTGTACATTTAATCAAAATTATGCAATATTTTTTATGCAGTGTCCCTTTTTTTTTTTTACAGAGAGCGGTTTTATTTTAAAATTAATATTTTTAACTATTATTTGACTTATTCGAGAAAACAAACAGAAAATCACATTGTCTGAGGTTCTGTAAATATCGATAGCAAAAAAAAATTATATATATTTATATTCATAGGAAATCTTCATATGCACTTTCAATTATACCTCTACGAATGCACGTCAATATTTGCTGGATATTATGTTTCAATCAAAATATCTTCATATTAGAGTAGTTTACAGAGGTTTGTTCCATTTTCTTCTTGACATATAGAACTCTTTACATTAGAACAAAACAGAAAGATTTTAACTATGTTCTTATGCATATTTTTTAATAAGAAAATAATTATATTAAAACAATAATTGACGTATAAGTAAATACAAATAAGCTAAAAAAAGAATAAAGAATTCAAATATAAACTTTACCTGTTTTAATGATTGTCCATTTGCTGTCATCGCCGTCGCCACACATCCTCACAACCCAAGTCGAAAAATCTGCTTCCTCCGTGACTTCTGGTTTCATGCCTGCTGCTGCACCACAATTACAACATCGGTGTCACTGCGCCTCGACTGCCCCTATTCCTGAGCAATTCAATGGAAACATCATACCAATAAATACATTTTGTTTGTTACATTTAATATTTTTCACAGTAACTAGTTTAATTACAGAGAAGAGTACAACTAATAAATATTGACTTTAAATATATACATACATATGTATGGCCAGTACTCTGGTAATATATAATATAATTTGTATATTAGAGATAATGTGAGATAGTCATGGACTACATTTTCGTCCTAACATCTTTAATATTATATTTTGTCGTTTCTGAATAATCGTATTTAAGCTTGAAGTGACCTCTTGAAACTGATTTTTTAAAACTTGTATTTGGAATAAACTTTTATAATAACTGGGGGAAATAATATATAAGTTATAAACAGTATTTGCAAAAATGTAAGATATTCACAACTGTTTTAATAGCAAATATATAATGTAAAATTTGCTTATGAATTTTTCATTATCATCTTAATCCCCACATCTTTTCTCTTAAATAATAAAGCCAAATTAATATGTCAAACAAATTATATATTAATTGTCACAAGTTGTGCTCTAACATTTATTGAAATTGTCACATATTCATATGTGGAATTGCTCACCTGCCGCTATCATGGCTGCTGTTGTATATGGTTGCTCATATGCTGCCGCTACCAGACGCCCAGTGTTCAGTAATCCAAAATGTCAAAAAACCGGCAAAAATCAAAATGTTCACTTTTCGATAGAGGGGAAACATATAAGCAGTTTTATACACAAGTAGATTGGGTACCAATCTGTCAAAGGAGTTAATATTTATACTAACTATTAGATTAACTTTCAAGCCGTGAAATTATGAAACATAAAACTGAATTTTTATTCTACACTTTGGTCAAACTAGCAACTCTTTTTCTGAAAATTATTTTAATACCAGCCACTACGTATAATTGTTAAACAGACTTATGCAGTCATACTATTGACAGAAAATCAACTCACAATAGAATTATAATAAATATAATACATTTTATTTCGGACTTGAAAAAACAAAAGTTATCTTGAGTTATAAAGTTTTCGCCGTCATTTGCCACGACAGTTTCTAATATCAGGTATACTTTTTAAGTGTTGCTAAACTGGTATATGTGAAAACGTTTTCTAAAATGTGTTAAATTAGATTTACGCAGTGCATTAATGAACTTGTGTTGTGCAGATAACGCGTGACTTTACATCCCGTGCGCGTGCGGGTATTTGCATTCAGGATGGGGATTCTCCGGTTGAAGGGGATTTTATCAATATTTCTATTTAATCCTAAAGGATTATTTGATCAATATAAAAGTAATAATAAAAATTATAGATTGAATAAATCAATAATTCATTATAAAACTAGGGGGATTAAAAAAATTAAAGAGAAAATTACTATTAACATTGTAAGTCAATAAGAAATGATAGCAGTAGTGCAATGCGCGAGAAATATGAATGTTCTTTAAGCTTGCAAATAACAAAACTTTCCCACATATTGTCCAACTGTGTAATTTATAGCGGTGTCTTATGGATTTCTACAAATCTAGAAGGGAACAGTACGACGTTCTCCGTGAAAAATCAAGTGAATGTCAGAATTATCAAATAAAATGTTTCTGTTAACTTTTTTAATAAATATTAACGGTATCTTTGAAGATTGTGTAAACAAGATACGTGTAGAGGTGTCACGGTTCTGCAGCAAAATATTTAAAGAAATTGAAAAGAATGAAGAGATTTTAGTTTCTAGTTCTTCTACTCCTACGTGCTCTGAAGAGTACAGTGTACACCCTAGTGTCGGGTTTGAAGAAATGAGCAAGAGACTGAAGGACTTCGACGTGTTAACTCGTCCAAAGAATTCGCTTTGGCAACTAATATTCATTTTAAGGGGAAGTCTCTTAATTCATGTAAATGGTTGGGCTCCAAAAAAATTAATGAAGAACAAAGAAATGTTCTTGAAAAAATGAGAAAAAATGAACATTTTCTCCCTCATCCCGGTAATTCAGAAAAATCGTTTTGAGGAAAAGTCATCGGAACTAGCAAATCAAGTTGTCTTAACAACTCTAACAAGTGCTGAAAAATCCTTCGAGTTTCAAAATTATTAAATCACAACTCCAAACAAAACTTTACAACGGAAAAATGAAGCTATTTCGTTAATTATTGAATCTAATTTAAACTAAGGAAAATAAATATAAGAACACAAGCAAAATAAAGGATTGCTATTACCTATTCGTCTATCCAAGCCCAATCCAAAGAAAAAGCCAAACCCAAAGACCAAGCCAGAAGCCCAAAATCCGAAGCTCAAAGCCCGAAACCCCGTGCCCGAGCATCTTGCCTGAATCCTGTGCCCGAGCCCCGTAACTAGGCACCTGATTTAGCTCCAGGCCCGAGCCCTAATGCTCTATAATTCTTACATGAGCACCTTGTCCCAAGTCCAAACCCCATGCCCTTAGCTCCGTCTCCGATGCCGTGAGCGATCCCCGTGAATAAGTCCCGTGACCGAGTACCGTGTCCGAGCACCTGCCTCAGCCCCAGACCCGAGCCCCGCTCGAAAAAACTTGCACGAGTCTCCTTGCCCAATCCCGTGCCCGACCCAGAGCCTTAGCCCCATGCTCGAAAATCTTGCACGAGCTCCTTGCCCAAGCCCCGTGCTCGAGCCCAGTGCCCGATCCCCGTGTCCTTAGCTCGCTCCTCTCCGATCCCGTGAGCGATACCCGTGCCCTTAGCTCCTTCTCCGATCCCGTGAGCGATACCCGTGCCCTTACCTCCGTCTCCGATCCCCTGAGCTAACCCTGTGCCTAATCCCCGTGACCGAGTACCATGCCCGAGCACCATGCCCGAGCACCATGCCCGAGCATCTGCCTTGGCCCCAGGCCCGAGCCCCACTCGAGAAAACTTGAACGAGTCTCCTTGCCCAATCCCGTGCCCGAACCCAGAGCCTTAGCCCCATGCTCGAAAATCTTGCACGAGCTCCTTGCCCAAGCCCCGTGCCCGAGCCCAGTGCCCGATCCCCGTGCCCTTAGCTCCGTCTCCGATCCCCGTACCCGAGCTCCGTGTCCTTAGCTCCGTTTGTGATCCCGTGAGCGATTCCCATGCCCGAGCACCTTTCTTAGCCCCAGGCCCGAACTCATGCCCGAGAAATCTTACACGAGCTCCCTGCCAATATCCCGTGCCCGAGCCTAAGCCCCGTGTGCGAACCCCTTGCCAAGTCCCAAAACCAAGCCCAAGCCCATCGTCATCATCAATCATCACAATGTATGCAAATAATAATGAGAACAAAAGTGGATGGATAGAGACGAAAGGAAAAGAAAGATAAAACTTAAAGCACAGAAAGACGTGTAAACTATGTAAATCTGTTAATAAATAATAGTAATTATTATTATTATGTATTGTATTTATTATTATTATTATTATTTTCTAAATTATTAGCGCTATTTATGATTTTATAGATTAATATATTTATCGAAGTATCTCGCAAATAAGTTGTTTGTTAAAATCAGTCATAAACTAATGCATTCAGTGTAACAACTAACTAAAAGCCCTCGCATCAAATATAATTGTCAATCTTACACGTGGGAGCCAAATAGTGACTTCTGATATTTACAGATTTTTTTCGCATTGTGGATCACTGTGTAGTCCCTGTAATCTTCGTTTGTCACGCCATCCCTAGAATAAGAAAAATTTCTTACTAGTTTCTTTAAATATATCCGTAGTTGAAGAGTACATAAAAACATGCGTACTATCTTTCTGTTCACAATTGCTACAAAGAAACTAGCAACATTTTTAACTAAAAAAAATGTTTTTAAAATAAATATACATAGAGGTGATAATCTGTTTGTTTTCTAAACACTCACGGAATAGGTTGTATAATATTTACAGAATTTTGAGAGGAGAGGAAATAATCTACGTATATACATTCTACCATTAATCTTATTTTGAGCATATTTTCAAATTCTTAAAGTCTTACAGATCATATCTTTAACTTCAAATCAATTTTTTTAAATAGCTGGGTTCTTTCAGTTAAGAGAGTAAATCCTTATACGCTGTATAATATTACTTTAATTATATATTGATTGAAAATTAAAATGAAAAAATAAAAACATTTGTTTATTTTAAATTATTAATGTATGAATATTTTGTTTATTTTTTAATTGTTCAGAGAGGTTTTAACTGCTAGTAGTACAATCACTATTTTTAATCTATTTGAAACGTATGTGTAGATTAACGTGTTTGTTACGTTTTGTAGGTCTCGGAATGAAACAAAATACATCGCTCTGGAAATGACTCTATGTTTAACGTGCACTATGGCTGTTGCAGGATAATATTGGCAGGAGATGTTAGCAAACATGAAACTCAAACAACGGTACTGAGAACTGTTATCAGATTGTTTCTTTATGAACAATGGTTATATATGCTTCAATACCGTACTGAAGGAAAGAGATATTTGGGATGTTCTAGAATAGATAGACCGCGAATGCTTCACTGAAACCTTTACAATATTTAGGCCTTCAACGTGTTTGAAAGAAGAAGATAATGATATAAATAAATATATACATATTATTTTCAGCTAGTGGTTGGAGGTAATGTTGGAATCAGTGTATACTGCACAGTATTCTCCTTCTATACAATTGGAAATTACTGCATCAACTCAGATAGAAAATTAAGGGGACCGAATGGGAAATTTAAAATTTGTTTCAATTTTCATCTGATTGTTTTGAAATTTTATCACATGTAGTATATGCTTATAGAAACGTTTTTGTGACGTTTGGTGATTATAAGTAGAATAGGTTCTGAATTATGATTTTTAAAACTATTTTTGTAATATCTCCTAAAAATGCTCCTTACGATGCATTTTTAAATATTCTCTGTTGAAATTTGAGATTCAGACTCTTCATTATTCCGCTAAACACATTACTATGCAAACAATTCATAAAGGGAGGATACTGCTTATTTTTCATTTCTAAAAACAAATTATCACTCTTATTATTTTTTCCTTTTCAATTTAAAAGAACACATGTGTCGTAGATTAGTAACTGAACATCAAATTTGAATTAGCATTTATTGGAGAATCTAACCACAAAATTTCATTTTGAGAGCAAAAAAATTGCATTGAAGGAAGAATTTTAAGTTTTGGAAAATGTAAAATAAAATAGAAACCGAAAAAAAAAAAACGCATTTTAAATTTTAAGTAGTAGTGCTAACCATACGTGCAAGGGTATTTAAATTCTCACGTCTCGCTGTCAATTTTGCTCCTACAATAAAAATGTTTACATGAAAATCATGCTAAAGAATCAGAGTCATTAAAAAGCAAATATACAAAAAATGCATTTTTTACAATTGTTTCAATATTTTCACCATTCAGTCCCCTAAACAGCCATAAATATTGCCCTTCAACAACTATAATTCAGGCAAGATAGTTTGAAAAATGTATCCTTCTACTCTGATTAAAAATTAGTGCTCCTCTGTGACTCCAAAGTAGCTATACAGGCAATTTACTGGCCAAAACGTTTTGACTGCAAAGAATGGTATGACATTTTTACTGACCTACGAAACTGTGGTAAAGAAGTTGTTCTATGGGATTGCCGGTAATGAAACAGCCAATCTCCTCGCCAAAAACGATCTCGCATTGAACAATTGCCCAGATCTAAACCAACACCTTACTCCTCGGTGAAACCCCACATAAAGTTAAAATTCAAAATTATGAATGACAATAGAGTTTAAACAGTGGCCAGAAACAAAAAAAAATGGGAATGCCTAATAAAACATATTGATATACCGAACATACCAAGACAAACAGAAGTAGCACACTTTAGGATGACAACGGGCCACGACTGTCTGGGAAAACACCTTTACAAAATCAATGTTCTGCCTTCACGGAAATGCATTTTATGTAATCACCCTGATGAAGAAATGGACGAAGGTCATCTGAACAACTGTATCGCTGTAAAACATGAAAATTCTAAGACCTCAAAGTATTGGAGAGCGAGACTGCTAATGACTTCAGTGTTAGATGCAGCACATTAGATAACAACAACAACTCTGTTTAAAAAATGAGTAATACAAGCTTCGACACATAAACATCCCTCATGTTCTATTTTATAAAACATTGGAGCTGTATTCAGAGACTTCCGAACTATCCAGAAAATAATTAAACTTCAATGGAATACAATGTAATGAAATAACATACTCATCAGCCAAGGAAGGCCCCTATTAATCATACAACTAAATCAAGTCGTTGAAGCTGCAGTCAATAGAAATGTAATCCAAGATATGTACCAACACGATAGAAACATCAGCTTGAAAAAAAATGGAACACGCTTCTTGCAACAATACACATTCTACCAAAAATGTCAAGGAAGAAATCAGTTGCAGCATGTCAAATCTTAACTGGCAGAATATCCAAAAATGTCAAGGAAGGAATCAGTTGCAGCATGTCAAATCTTAACTGGCAGAATATCTACACCTACTTATCACATCACTTAGTGTTTTTCGTTGTGATAGCGACTGTGTCTTGAATGAGGACCTTATGAAAGTATGTACTGCTTTGAAAACCTCCAATTTATTCTGATGACGAATTATAATGGAAATTTACCGAAACGTGACTTTGCCCCTAATGGTAGAGCGTTAAATTGTATAAATTTATAACGTTACTGTGACAGCATGTTGCGCAATACAAGTTATAACGATTCATTTTACAAATGATCTCGATTAATGTTAAAGATAAAATCTGTAATATTAAGAACGGCATATTTTACTATCTTCTAAATATTGTTGTCCTATAATGCATTCATTATTCTTAACTGGAGTAAAATTGTAAGAAACTACATTTATAAGTCATTAGTTTAGGGATTCTGCTATAAGCATTTTAAGGTTTAGAGTTTTGAAGTGCTGCAAGTTGACGACATTTTAGCAGATGAGAATGAAGCATTTCACCAAGTTTTCTTCTTGCACTTCGATTGAGATGCTCTCTAAATTGGCGACGAAAACAGAATTATTTCTTGAGAGTCCTGCTAGTGTTTACCACAGTGTCTTTCACGTTTAATTATCTTCTATAACGATCCAATAACCACTAGAACATAATAGTACACAGTTATAAGCCAATTAAAATAATTGAAAACATTAACAAGTCATCTGCGCTATAATTCCAGAATTTACGTAACCAACGAACTGAAAGCAAATTAATGCATTTCATAACCATTTGGTAATTATGTAGTAGATACCTGTTTTGAACTAATTCAATTCAATGAATTACGACATAAACATTATTTATGTTATTCTAGTGACGATTCTTATGAACGATCAAGTTATAATAAATAGCAATGTCTCGAAAATAAGTCATCTTAAAACCTAACAGACTAAAATTCAACCTAACTTACAGCGCATGCTACATAGAAAAAGACAAATAACAGGCTAGTGTGAGTCATTTTTGTCCCACGTCGTAGCCGAGTGGTCAAGGTAGGGTGCTTTGGTGCAAAGGTACGGGATTTACGCTGGTTCGAGTCTCCGTGGAGGAATATATTTTCGGAATTTCGGCCATTATGGGTCCGGTGGCAACCCCACATCGTGTGGCATTTGGGTAGCTACAATAAATAGCGGCACCAGTTTGAGGAAACCAGCTATAACGGCTGGGGGACCCGACATGCTGAAGACATGTCTCTCCTACACTGGCTGATGGATCGTTTACCTCTATGATGAACACATATGAATGTGAGGCCAACAGCCGACTGTTTGGCCAGGGGCCTTTTAAGGCCTGTCGCGTTATGGAGTTGGAGTTAAAATGAACAATTTTCGTTAGCTTTTAAACTTAATACCAATATGTTTAAATGTGAACCAAACCTAAGCATATTATGTGTTATTATTAAGAAAAACGAGTTCGTAGAACAAGGTAGTGATTTTGATATCCATAACTCAAATTAACTAATACATGCACTGGCACTATCGAATCCGTAGGTTCATGGCCGCGCAGATGTAAGTTATCCATATCCTGAACAAATATTTTTCAATCATTCATATGTAATTTTCATCACTCAAATAATGGTCGTTATTCTCCCACCTCATTCATGGCAGTTCCTACTGTACACTCTCATTCTTATTTTCTATAGTTTCCAAGCCCCTCTTTCATTCCCCATCCGTTCTAAGTACATCTGACTTCCCACGAAGGTCATGTAGCTCTCTGTTATGTAGTTTTCTGCAATAACTTATTTGTCTCTCTTTGATCAAACAATTAAAAAAAAAACTTTATTCTCTAATACTTGTAACATTTTCTCGTCTCTGAAAGTAAGAGTCTAATTTTGCACCCATGTAATATTACTGGGAGAATAATTGCTGTATAAATTTGCAGTTAATTTTTTTTTAGAGAATTTGCAGTTATGGGTGTCCCTGTAATACGTATAGATGATCATTACATACAGTAGATTCTAGTAAAGAAGAAGAAAACACAGAAATTACGTGAGAGTTATGTCAAGTAATATTTATTTATTATTATTATTGGGCATATATAAATCCTATTTCACCTTAAGGTATATTAGGGTTATAGCTTGTGACAAAGTTACGGTACTTAATATAATTTGATCTAAACCTAAAGTTTTATGAATATTACTTTCTGTACAAGTTCGTACCTAACAAAAACTATCCACAAGATCTAGATATCACAGTTGTTCGTGAATCTCTTTCTAGAACATCTCATTTCGTACGTCTACTACTGATTGCGTATTACAATTTTTATAAATGTTTTATTCACATGCACTTGTTTCCATCTGTCAGTATTATCGTTGTAACAGTATGCTTTGTCTTCAAGTAGCCTCCAATTGGGAGAAGTTTATAAAATATTAAAAACTTGATATATATCATAATTAAGTAACTACATCAGCTATAAATATATATTTTCAAAAATCGCGAAAATGCCTGAAAATTAAATCGTAAGTTGATGTAAAAATAACGTAAATGACACCATGTTATCGTTGGATTACATCTATGATTATTTGTAGAACAGAGTATCTAACAAATTAGAAACGTGCTAACGAAATAAAATACAGTAACCGATACTTAACAAATCTGTTCTACTCACTAATATAATGTAAACTATCAAACGTAATTAAATAAGCATTTTAGCTATTAGCTGTAGCTAAAATTTGAGTCATGTTGGCAACTTTCGATAACTATAAATATAGTTCATTTATTAAGATTCATCGAGATGTTGAATTTTCTTAAATTTTAATATAATTGTATATAACTTTGGAAACACAGGACTGCAATTTTATTAAAATAAATATTTATCCTCTTTCGCCTTTCCACTGAAGAAAATATCTAACCATGATTTCGTCCTGGACTAAAATCTGAATATCGTAACTGGCATCAATATCACAATGTATACCACATTATTGAGATTACGTAGAAAATAGTTCTTTATAAATGTTTTCCTTCTTTGTTTCTGGATGACCATCAATTTGTTTTTCATGTTTTCATCTTGGATGAAACAAAACTTATATAAACACTGAGATGTTCACTTTTTGCGCCGAACCCTAGAAGTATAATAGTAGAGATAACATATTTACATTTTAACACAGTTTGTGTATTCTTGGTTCACCGCTGTGGACTGTGGGAACAGTCGTTTCCTCATATGCAGCTGCCTCGGATTCGATATCCGATCGTGAAAAGTTTCCTGCTGAGAATATATCGGGGCCTCTCCTCATCTAGAAGATAAATATCGATTAACTTTAAGGCCCAAATGATCTCCGGACATCATCTGTCACTACAGTCATCCACATTTTATTCACCTTATTTAGTATAAATGAGTGAATAGTGCATATTTTCTCTAATATTGGTTTTGTCTAAGAGTTAGCCCTGATCACGCATCCAGGGAGGCCCTCCATTTCATCGTGTAGTAAAAAAAGTATGTAAGTTATCCAGAGTTACAAATTCTCTCACAACAGGTAGCGTCCATGTAAGACAATGCGGCTTGAGGTATGTAAAAGTACCTCTAAGGGAAAAGTTAAAGTAAGATATCAGTGTGCTTGTGTGTGTGCGCGCGCGTATGAATTTTTGCCACGAAATTTGAATATAGTAAGATCAAATGATGAAAAAATATATTAGTGCTATTGGAAAGTAGAAGAGTTCAAGAAATGAATTCTCGCAAAATAGTCTAAAAAGTTAGTTTTTTTGTCAAACAAAGTTAAACAAGCTCAAATGATAATTACACTGGTTCTTGTACAGAAAAATGAAGATGGGAAAAATATGTTTTCTGAAGAAAACTTATTTTTGAATTGACGGTTAGTTTCCTGTAAAGGATAATATATTTAAAAAAGAAACATTTATTAGATCGTGTCTTCAAAAAAAAATATAATTTGCATCACGATATGGGGCACATTTGGATGTGTATTGAAGGTGATACAAGAAAACTCGTGAAAGTTGAAATAAATGTGTGTTTGTGACACGATTCTATAAAACTTATTTAATTATAAACTCTGCTTTATAGGAAGCCAGCTATAATAAGAACAGTTAAGTCTCGTAGACAGGACATGTGGCACGAATAGGGAATGAAAGACATGCATGGAAGCTTCTTGTAGGAAAACCAGAAGGAAAACGCCCAGTTGGTAGACCAAGAAGGAGGTGGGAGAATAATATTAACTGTGATTTCAGGGAAGATAGATTGTACTGGGGATGATTGGAAAATATTAGCTCAGGATAGGGATGTATGGAGAGCTTATGTCCCGCGGCCATGAACCCACGGGTTCGATAGTGCCAGTTAGTTAATTAAATGTGTTTATTTTAACCCGATAATATGTATCAACAATCATAATTCTTATTGTATGTATAATTTAACCCTGGTGAAGTGGAAGAGAAGACCTTACGGACTTGACTCCAACACGAAAAATAAATAAATAAAATAAATATAATAAGTTAATGTAAAATTTCCTTTGTAAATCAGATATAATTAGAGACGGAACATTCGGCGGCTCCGTGGTGCGCGTGGTTAGTCAATCACACATCTCTTCTAGGATCGGAATTCGCATCTCGATCAGTTCATATGGGATCCATTGTGGACGAATTGGAGCCTGAATATGTTTCTCTCAGAGTTTTTCCTGTATTCTTCCTGCCAAAAACTTCATTCCGCAACTTGACCATACTCATGATGTCATTCATTTTATTTCTCCTGTTGCTGTGTTTGTGCGACAGACCTGTTCAACCAGTGTCACAGACCTTAAATAACAAGAGCTACGTCTCACCTCTCGTCCGGACACGAGTAGAATGTTTACATTTACCGAATGTTAAAAGGAGATACTTTATGTATCATCATAGAACTCGAGATATCCTATACAGAAGTTTGTAACTTCCTAAAATACTCAAGATTATGTGGTTTTTAACTTCCCGATTATGTAGGTTCACTTTTTTAATCAGTTCGGAATATTTTAACAATATTTAACATAAATCTCGACAAATTAGCTACTTTAATTATTGAATTCATAAAAGTTACGAAGTTATACTACAGTTTTTATAGAATCCTACCTTGGAAAACTAATAAAGTGCAGTGCTTTGGATTTCAAAGTCAAAAACCAAGTACTTTACAGCACTGGTTTTTTTATGTGATTACCTTCCTTGTGAAAAGGCATTCTTCATAACAAAGGAATGGAATCTAAGTTCCAAACATATTAAAACAATTGAATATAATTAAGTATAATTTTTCTTAATATAGTAAAATTAAAGTAGAATGGTAATGCATTCCTTTACTTTCTTTCCCTGTACTCCCTTTTTATAGTTTTCAAAAACCTTACCTTTTTTTTTGTATATTTTTAATAATGTGTTTCCCTTCTAAACCCGTACTCTATTTATAATATATTTTCCTTTTCATTAATAAACTTCTTGCAATACTATTACAGAATACAATTCCGTCTTCAAAAGCATACAGAACATATCGAGATGCGATTTGTGAAATAATGTTTCTCCTAAAAAATTTGTTACTATAGTTTATGTAGTAATTATTATTCAACAATTTGTTACTATAGTTATTTAATTCACCATAACAACCTGGCTAGCATCAATATTACTCTTACGAAAACAATAACATTAGGGAACTTTCGGGTCTGTTAAGAGGAAAGAATAACACTGGTCTACAAAATCAAACTTTTTTTAATCATCAGAAATAAAAATGTGTGTCTCTATTCCAGTTCTTCATATTGATTATGATAACACTTTTCAATTTTTTCTAGCACGTACAGTTTTTACTATACAGATATTGTACTTTATGCGGCAGGTTATATTGATATCCATAAATATAAAACCTAAAACAAGACTACTTGATAAAGAAACATAGCTTATGTAATTTAAATGAAGTTGACTTCCTGTTTCTCTAATTTTCTAATACATGGTTTCTGGAACATTCCAGTACAGCATCCAGCAGTGATCTACCATTAAAAGAATAATTCCAGAAACATTGGTAACTTTCCCCCATTATCTTTGTGTCCTGGTGGAAACCATCCTTTTTCTCATAAATTCACAAAAGTTCTGGGAATAATTCTAGATTGGAATGCAGAAAATTAACTATTATTGATATACGATATCAAATTCTTTATATGATTGAAGAAGCTTGCTGATACCATTCTTGAAAACAGGAGCTTTGTTCATTCTTAACCCATTTGAAAATTTCCCAAAGTGTCTGTCAGAGTATTAAAGGAACTTCATTTTTTTAAATTCTTGAATTTGAACAAAATACACATTCCTTTAATTTTATTTCACTATATTCAGGAAATTTATTTCTCAGAAATACATGAAAATTTGTCTTCTGTATTTTTTTTACCATGCTCCTTATCAATCCAATTTTATATGTAGAGAATAAAGAAATACCTTATTGAGATTCACAAGGGGTGGAATTTAAAACAATGATCTCCTGGGACATAATATTCCTTAGTTCTACATCATGTTTAACATAATGGTGATATATGTTGTAGTTATCCCAAAGGCTTAGGAAACAGCAAAACCTTGTGAAGCCAGCTTGCATGCCTTTCAGAATGCCAATAAGCGTGAGATGGCCACAGATATACTGTTGGTAACGATTCTAATTAAGTGATTATAATAACATTTTTATGTTCTCATTGGTTTCTTTGAGATGCACATAGTGGACAATTAGAATGGATGTTTTCAAATTATCATTATGGAGAATTACAGCCTTTAGACTTAGTTGTGATGAGTCAATGAATAGTCTCCAATCTGATGATGTATGCTCTTTATGCAGTTCTCTAAATAAGGCATTCATGTTATTACCCGGGAAAGTACCTTAGTTGATTGAGAAATGAGGTATACTACACACAGAAACCATTGCGTCTGGATTCTGTTCACTCTCGTATGCACTGCAGCTGTCGCACTAGCTGCGTTGCTGTCTTGCGCCGTCACATCACATGCATACTCTCGTATGCACCGCAGCTGCGCACTAGGCTGCATTGCTGTCTTGCGCCGTCACATCACATGCATACTCCGGTTTCAGTTAACTTGTGCTCACTGTAGAGCACTACAATGCCAACCAAGGTATTTCCCTGGTTATGGCAACGAACCATTGGACAACCAACAATAATTTTTTCTAAGTTGAATTTCCTTACACAGAAATGACATCATCCTTTAATATATTCCTTTCTTTCAGTCTAGAAACAAGTATGATGAAAGTTAAAAATTAAATTGTACTGTAGGTAGTTTCCGTCGTCAACTTTGTTAATATATCGTATATAACATTAACTGGAGCGCTTTCGGAAGTTATCCTCCATCTTCTGCAGGTTGAGCTTCCACTACTCGTTGTTGTTGTGTACGGTGATGTATACTCCAACTTTTTGAAGCAGCAACTGACTTCTTTTTTACGATCTAGTATAATGGGTTTGACTGGGGTTCGTTCTCATTAAGATGTGAGGTGTTGTTTGTTTCCTTTATGATTTCAAGGTCTTCAAATATATTTATCCTAGCTGGAATGTTTTCTCGGTGGATTATCGTGATCAACGCAGGGCATAGAATGAACACAATTGAAAATACTCTCACGATAATCCACCGAGAAAACATTCCAGCTAGGATAAATATATTTGAAGACCTTGAAATCATAAAGGAAACAAACAACACCTCACTTCTTAATGAGAACGCACCCCAGTCAAACCCATTATACGAGATCGTAAAAAAGAAGTCAGTTGCTGCTACAAACAGTTGGAGTATACATCACCGTTCACAACAACAACGAGTAGTGGAAGCTCAACCTGCAGAAGATGGAAGATAACTTCCGAAAGCACTCCAGTTAATTTTATATACAATATATTAAAACGTTGAGGATGACGGCACCTACCAACAGGTACAATTTTTAATTTTTAACTTTCATCATATGACTTCACCTCAACGGAATTTTATATGAATTTTACTAGTATAGAAACAAGTAGTTCAACTAAATATAACCAATTTTTAACAATTATGTAGATAAAGCATTATTTCTGTTTGTAAGAACCTTATATTCTGAAGTTATTTATAAAATTTCCACATGGATGACAGCCTATCATCTCCTCTATTTATCTAAAAAAACTATACGTTCTAGGGAAAAGCTAATTACATATTGGAAATCGGCACATCGATTTTAGTAAATTGTGCCTATTTTTATTTCTGATGATTTTTTTTGTTGTTCACCAGTGTAATTAGAGGATTAACTTTTACGTCATCTAAATTTATGTTAAGTTAAATTAATACAGTCTTTTTTGCTTCTAAATTAAATTTTCAATATCTCTTGGGGAGGGGAATGTACCAGTATCTTGACATTGTCATAAGTGAGATAGATAACAGTTCTTATAGTGTGAATGTTACCATCTATATGGAATTATTTGTATCCTATTTTTTGCACATCTTTTTGTCTCGACTATTTATTAGCGGCTCCATTGCACAAGTGGTAGAAAGCACTGCCCTCCACTTCTACAACCCGAGTTGGCATTACAGTCAAACCATGTGGGCTTCGTGATTGTCGAATCGGAAGCACGTAAAAATTATATTGTTGTATCACAACCCGTTTACCTGTGCCGAAAACTTCATTATACCATTTTCTTCACATTCAAGTCAATCTGTTATTTCATTTGCCCCTGCGATCATGGTAAATGTTATTCTCCCACCTCAATTTGGTCCATTAATTGAGCGTTTTCAGTCTGCTTTCCCTACAAGAAGCTTCCATGCCCCTCTTCAATTCCCCATTCGTGTCACATGTGTTGCCCATCGCAGTCTACGAGACTTAACTTTCTTATTATATCTCGTATCCTATAAAGATCATGAAGATCAATGTTGTTCAGTCTTACCCATTTCGCCTGTCTTTTCATCTCTCTTTGGTCCAAAAATGTTCCTAAGAACTTCATTCTCAAATACTCATAATTTTCTTTCCTCCCTTAAAATAAGAGTCCGATTTTCTCGTCCATATAAAATAACTGGGAGACTATTTTTTATATCTTAAGGTTAAGGTTTTGTTTTTTAGAGGACTTGGGACAAGTGTCCCTGTAATGCGTAATAGCATGAATTTCCAGAATTAAGCCTATGTTTCCTTTCTTTGTGCATCTCATTCCTGTTTATAATTATTGTTCCTTCAAAATTTCCCTGATTTGTCATTACCTGGTTCATTTCCATTACATAATGTATTTCTGTGTATGAACACATATGTTCGGTTTTATTGATGGTTACTTCTAGTCCCAATTCCTTAGGTTACTCAATAGAATTCATCTATCACTGATATAAAATTTCAAAATTGTGTGCTAATGAGATTATTGTATGTAGTCATGCCCTCCAAAGAGTAAATATGAGTCTAGGTGGAAATGCAAGATCTGGTTTTTGGCTTTGAGGAGTTAGACATGTTTTGGAAAATCAATAAAGTACCGTATATTTCCCTTATTAAAATGAGTGGGAGATTTATTTTGGAACACCATCTGACCATCATAATCACCCATATGTCATTAAATTTTTTTAATTTGAATTTATGCGTGAAGGGTATATCATGCCCTAATTATTAACACTGTGACAGGGGTGGCCGCGACATTCAGCTGATTGACTGATGTTTGCATGTTGAAGAGTAGTGATAATGAAACAGAAAGGACGAAAATTCATGTGAAGTTTTAAGGAATGTAGTCTCATTATTGTATGTTTCCGTTTACAGATGATGTGATGGGACTAATGCTTAAGGGTTTAAAGGTTTTTCAGGCTTTCTAATAATCTGCGCCCAGTGTACTTTGTGTCGTCAAGACAGTTTGTAATGGGGTACACAGTTAAGAAAGGTTCTCCCCGACAGATATCCTTCTGTAAGGCTTGGGATACATGGAACAGTTAAACATGCCTATGAATTAAGAAATTATAGAGATAGAGAGAGGGAGAGAGATAGAGAGAGGCAGTAGAAAGAAAGAAGGAAAGAGAGAAAGAAAGAAAGAGATACTAGGCCGAGATAGTGCCAGTGAGTAAGTAAGTAAGGCCGAGATTATTGTTAGAATTTGCAATAACATTCAGATTATCGACTTATGAAACGCGTTTTAAGATTTGTTACTAATCATGACATTTCATTTAATATAAAATGTCATTCTTTGGTATTTCTGTAATATAACATACTGAATGTCCCAGAATTCGACCGATAAGATCGAAGGGTTTGCAGCGTGGACCTAGACAAACATAGCGTTCAGTATTTAGTGATTTGCGTGTTTTTTTATGTACACTGCTCAAAAAAATTAGGGGATATTGTAGAATAACCTATTAAGACTATGTTTTTTTGGAATAGTATTAGATGCAATCACTTTCTATTACTCCAAGATAATGTAAATAAGAGTTTGAAGTTGTTACGTAACCTCGGTACCACACCAGAGGGCAGTGTCTGTACTGTTGATGTGAAAGAGTGGTGTGGGGGTGAATGTTTTGTTGCTGTTTTTAAATCCAGTCCAGTTTTCAGTTAGTGAATGACTTGCCTTAGGGACAGTGATGTCTCGACAATGTGATTTACCTGAACCAATGGCTTGGAGGGCCATAGGAAGGATGGAAGCTGGACAGACACAACAAGAGGTGGCACAAGCCATTGGGGTGTCTCAAAGCGTGATTTCCAGACTTTGGAATCATTTTCAAAGAACATACTGTTCACAGAAGAGCCGGACAAGGGCGACCAAGGGCAACAACAACAAGGGATGACCGTTACCTCTTGTTAACAGCCCGTCGGAATAAACAGCAGAATGCAACTCAACTGCGAAATACACTTCAAACAGCAACAGGACGCAGGGTGTCAACTCAAACTGTCCCTAATCGACTGCATGGAAGTGGTCTCTATGCCCGTAGGCCCATGGTGTGTATCAGGTTAACTCCACAACACCGTAGAGATCGCAGAAACTGGGCGGAGGAACATCGTGGGTGGAGGCATGCTGAATGGAGATCAGTTCTTTTTTATGATGAGTCGCGATTCAACGTGGAATGTGATAGTCGGCGTGTATTCGTCTGGAGAGAAAAAGGGACACGAAACAATCCAGCTTTTGTACGTGAAAGATCCCCATATGGTGGCGGTGGATTGATGGTGTGGGCAGGAGTCAGTAGTGGTGGACGTACGGACCTCTACGTCATCCAAGGTGGTACTTTGACTGCGGTAAGGTGTAGAGATGAGATTCTCCAACCTTTTGTCGTGCCTTATGCTGGTGCCATAGGTGATTCTATTATTTTTATGGACGATAATGCACGACGCCACAGAGCTAGCTTGGTGGACCACATGCTGGAAGTGGAGGGTATCGAGCGTATGCAATGGCCTGCTTCCTCCCCGGACTTAAATCCGATTGAGCATGTGTGGGATGCATTAGGCAGGTGCATTGCAGGCAGACCAGCACCTCCCACAACTGTTCCAGAGCTACACATTGCTCTTATGGAAGAGTGGCCACGTATCCCTCAAGAACTCATTGCTAACCTCATTGCATCAATTACTCAAGACAATCAAGGGATTGCAAAGAGGTCTTGACCTACTGGAAATATACTGTAGGAATTGGGGATTGACTGTAAATGTTAGTAAGACAAAAACAATGACCTTTAAAAATGGGACGGTTTATGGTAGAACAGAGGAATGGAAATACAGAGATCAAGTTCTTCAAAACGTGAAACATTTTGAAATCTTGGTACGACGTTGAAAATGAACGCAAAGTGGAAAAAACACATGATATAGCATTATTTAAAGGGAGGGGACAACTTAAACAGTGTACTCGGTATTCTGGGTCGAGTGCCTGATATTCCAGTCAGCACATTAGAAAAAATGTATGGAGCGATGGTCAGGCCAGTAATGCACTATAGTAGTGAGATTTGGGGTTTCCAAAGAACGGAAATACTAAATAGGTATATACGCATTTTCTAAAGTATATTACAGGACTTAGTAAGGCCGTTTCTAACTGTGGAATTTATATGAATTCGGGTCATTCCAGGACGACATTAACTGTAAAATTCGTGTACTCAAATACTGGTTGCCAGTAATCCAAGGTGAACAAACAATGCTTAGAGCAATTTGTTACGACCACCAAATTAAAAACATAGATGTTAAATTTTGGGCAGACGAGGTTAGGAGAGAACTCCAAAAGATTGGGATGGACTGGATATGGGAAAAGGGACTGAAAATCGCAAGAACGTGTGGAGAAAAATAAGGAGGAGGTACTTAGATGTAAACCAACAAGATACCTTCGCCGAATGTACAGGAAAACGCTCACTGTGTTTACAAAGAGACCTAAAACACGTCTGGGGAAAAGAATCGTATATACTCAACCTAGGATTTAAGGAGAGATCAGGGCTTGCTTGGTTTAGGCTAGGGGCATGGAAATTTCTAAAAATTAGCGACGATCACGATATGCGAATATGTCCAATGTGCGGGAACTTTGAAGATGAGATACATATATTAGGAAAATGTAATGATTTAGAATATTGGAGACGTCAGTTATTACCGGAAAAGATTTCTAAATTCAAATCGGGAAAGATTGGCATGCTACGAGTTATTGGTAAATCCAGAAAATTGGATAAACCTCGGTAAATTTCTGGACAAAACGCGAAAAATAAGGACACTCATTCATGAATAAATATATGTTATCAAAATGCAATACCATTAATTATTAACAATTATATATAAATTAATAGTGTATAATGCTGTTGTGTTATTATTTAATTGTAATATTAATGTGTTTTCTTTATGTAATTGTAATGTTAATGTTTTTTTTAGTGTATAATGCAATTGTGTTATTACCTAATTGTAATATTATTGTGTTTTCTTTATGTAATTGTAATGTTAATGTTTTTAGTGTATAATGCTATTGTGTTATTATTTAATTGTAATATTATTATTGTGTTTTCTTTATGTAATTGTAATGTTATTGCTATTGTGTTATTACTTAATTGTAATATTATTGTGTTTTCTTTATGTAATTGTAATGTTAATGTTTTTAGTGTATAATGCTATTTTGTTATTATTACTTGTAATATTTTTATTGTGTTTTCTTTATGTAATTGTAATGTTATTGCTGTTTTTGTTTATTTTTCTTTACACTAGTACCAATTATTACTTCATTGTAACGGACTGTCAACGGCACGTACGGCTTACTGCCCGTGCGACCCATATTTGTAAATAATATTGTAAATATCTTACTTTTTAGTCTAATAAAGTCCTACTACTACTACTCATTATGAATATGAAACAAGAACATGAAATATTATTTGTCCTCACTAGCGTCTTCACAAACTATTACTCGAGAAAATGGAACATGAAAACTAACTGAATAATATTTTGAAAATTATTATTTTTTTATTTTGACTATTTAACTCATACCCCAAATGGCAGTCAATGGCAAATCATATTTTAATGAATTTTGATTTACAACAAATTACAGTCTTTTTCACCTGGATTTGATCACTCTAATTTTATCATATTAAAATCAAGCTCCTTTTTAACATTCTGATCAGGTCATAGCATTATTTTGCAGTGACTGACTCTCTAAGAAATACGTTGAATATAACAATTTATATATTAAGATGTAAGAATTCTAGAATGCATGTGGCTACCAGATTGTATATATAGTGCACGAATGTAACCAGATAGTGTTTGCAGGATATACTATAAAACATTTGTAGCAATTGATTATACCACAAAAAAAAATACTGTTGGCACTTTCTTAAATGTATTATTTCCCAGGAATTTACGTTCCGGAAAAATATAATTGAAATATTTACTTCATAGGACTTCAGAAATTAATTAATAACTTATAATGTTGGTTATAAATTTCTCCACTAGGGTGCATTCTTACTATATAGCGATCCTTTGGCAATAAATAATATGATCTGGTTGCAGTGATGAACAAATGAAGCATAACAATCGTTTGTCATTTGTTTTGAAACATCGCCGTTTACATTATATATATATATATATAAAATGATTTGTGAGTAAATAGCTAATTTCATTCGATAAATAGTGCTAACAAATGACACTCTTGATTTTGAAATTCTCTAGATAGATTCACTCCTCACTTCGTGAGTCGTGAATTTGTTGATAATTTGGAAATCACTCGTGGAATTACTTATGAAGTCATTACCCAAGTTTTACTCCCACAAAGTAATGCAGGAACTGCCAATGTTTTATAAAACGTCAATCTAGTATCTCTTCTTGTTTTGTTCTTTAATGTTCTATGTATAGTTTCCCATATCATTTGAAATTCCGACAGTTTCATATGTATGTCTCTTTCAGTTTTTGTGTTTATAGTAAAATTACAACCCAAATAATTAAATTTGTTACTTGTTGCAGAAGTTTGTTGTCTTGATCTTATATGTTCGTTTTCCCAAAATCCCATTATTTTTGTTTTTTCTTTCTGTATTTTAAAATTATATTCTTGGCATAACTGATTTAATTGATGTAAAGAGTACTGAAAATTAGTTTCATTTTCTTGAATAATAACCACATCGTCAGCATATATTAAAACGGTTAATAATTTAAAACGATCCATTCTTATACCTATATTAATAATACTTTGCCAATTTTGGATGATATCATTAATATATAGATTAAAACGAGTAGGTGATAAACTACACCATTGTCTTACACATATATTTATTAAATAGCTTCGGTCTTTGATGTGCCTATATTTATTATAATTGGAGATTTTCATATAAACTTTTTATCACATAAATTAATTTTGCGGGGTAGCTGTTTAAACCATCATTGTTCATTATTAAACACTGTACATAATATATAAGCCTATTGAATACATATAAATTTAATATAATTACAAATAAAATTTCTGTATCGAGCGATTTGTAGAGTTTCAACGTTTTTAACATTTTCTAAAAACTTGTACGGCGAAGTATGTCGTGAGTGAAACCCTGTGTTGGAACCTACGTAAATGATGTTTAATGTTGCGGATAGATGGCTGGAGGATGTAGGTTAGATTTAATGTAAAACTCGGAATTATCTTTTCACTATTTGTGTTGTTTAACTTTATTCATTACTCGTCAATACAAACTTATTAGTAGGCCTAATAGCATAGCCCATATAATTTACAATATAAAATTAATTGTATATCCCACATCCCTTTTCACATGATTGGAAGCGATATCACGAATTTTGTTTTTGATATTCTTGTAGACACTAAAGTGTAATCGATATATGATATATTTTTTTCTGAAATTATGTACCATTTCTGAGAGATCAGATACTTTAGAATTAAACTGTTTTGACTGATGGAGAAGAAATTGACAAATTATAATTATGATAGTATTTTTTGGTATTGATATACTGTTGTAGTATTATTAGGCGATAGCGAGGACATACTAAGGGTCAACATGCACATTCTATTGAGTAAACACTAAGGAACTGGAGCTGAAAGTAAACAGAAATAAAACTAAACAAATGACAAAAGAGGGAAATTTTGAAGAAGTGGCTGAATTTAAATACCAAGGAACAATAATTATAAAAAGAAATCAGTTACAGAAAGAAATTAAACATAGGTTCAAATCTGGAAATACATGCTATTATGCATTACAGAGACTTTTGTCATCCCAAATTCTCTAAAAATATTTAAACTGAAAATATATAAAAATGCTATGTCCCAGGTATACATGGACTCTTAGTTTAAGCGAGGATAAAAGATTACGAGTATTTGAGAATAAAGTTCTTAGGATTTTTTTTGGGCCAAAAAGTGATGAGCGGAAAGACCGAATGGAAAAGAGTACGTAGAAGAAAATTACATGGTTATGGGAAACCAGATATAATAAGAATACTCAAGTCTCGTAGACTGCAATGGGCAGGACAAATGGCACGAATGGGGATGGAATGAGAGTATGGAAACTCTTCATCGGAACGTCACAGGAAAATCCCTTGTCGGAAAACCAGAGGGAATGCATCCAGTAGGTTGGCGAAGAATGAGGTGGAGGAATAAAATTAACCACGATCTGGAGAAAGTAGATTATATGGGGATGATTGGGAAAAAATATCTCAGGATAGAGATGTATCGAGAGCTTATTTTTCCGCGCGGCAATAAAATCTACGTGTTCGATAGTGCCAGTGAGTTAAGATACATATATTAGGAAAATGTAACGAATTGAAATATTGGAGGCGTCAGTTATTACCGGAAAGATTTCTAAATTCAAATCGTGACAGATTGGCATGCTACTGGTTATTGGTAAGCCTAGAAAATTGGATAAACTTGGGTAGATTTCTGGATAAAACGCGGAAAATAAGATCAACACTCATTCATGAATAAATAAATATGTTAACATATTTCATAATTTTAATTAACTAAGTTAATGTATAATGTAATTGTATTGTTATCTAATTGTAATACTATTGTGTTTTCTTTTTTTTTTAAGTATATTATTACCAAACATCAACTTATTGTAACGGACTGTCAACAGCACGTACGACATGCTGCCCGTGCGACCCATATTTGTGAATAACATTGTATCTATCAAGTCTAATAAAGTCCTTATGTATATTTATTTATTTATTTCAGAATACAGGAAAAAATCCAACAGTCCACTAATCAATATTAATACAAATTTCGAAAATACTATTAGTACAGTATCCGAACCAAAAAAAAGTATCCATGTCATCACAACTTTTTCCTCTCGTCCCTATATTTTGGACAATCACTTGCGAAACACCTATATAAATATATCCATCCCGCGCAGAAGCTGAACGGTTTTATGGTGTCATATTTTTGTACACAGCTAAGGGACTTGCACGGATAAGAGTTCCTATGGTGAGAGAAATTTTCTCATGGAATGTCTGTCATTATGGTACCGGTGCACACTTAGAATCATGAGGAAATTTGATATAATAAGTAACGGGTCCAGATATATCGGTTGTGGGACTCAACGTCCTGATCTCTGGTCCCTCCTTACTGGCCGGATAATCAACCACAACTTCTGTAAATTCAAATGTGGATGTGAGCCCAGCAGCGAGCTTTAATCCAAGGCCTTGTTGCCCTGTTGTGCCGTAGCGTCTTACATACAGACTTAAGTTATATGTATATAGGGTGAAAGTAATATAAGTGCGCTATTTTAAGCATGGTTTCCTTTTGGTAGATATAATCAAATTTACTTTTTTGGGTTCATAAATGTAAGATTTTTCTCAGAAAAAAGCGTTTTTTTTTTACATAGCCTACATGTATTGGTTCATTACTTTATAATGATGGCTAGATTTGATCTGATTTTCACTCAGTATGTGTGAGGGACTAGATATTGAACAACCTTTTTTTTGGTATTTTTTTGTTTAGTTATTATGTGTTTAAGCACACATTTAATTAAAAGGAACAAAATACAATAATCATATTAGCTAAATCCGTGGCGCTACAGGCCTCAAAAACCTTAACCCAAACAAGGGGAATTCATAATATAGCATAGGTATATTGTATATTTTATTAAAATAAGAAAAAGTATTGTCCCTTATAGACTGTGCGAAAATCAGTGAAACACTTATCATTATAAACTAATGTTCCTATTGGGCAAAACATCTGTACAATTTTTTTTTTAGATAACCGAACGTTTCCGACCCATAAATCAGAAGGTATGTTTAACACAGTTTCCACAAAGAAATAATAATAATAATAATAATATAATAATAATAATAATAAAAATAATAATAATAATAATGATGTTTTATTTATTCTGGCAGAGGTAAGGCCATAAGGCCTTCTCTTCTACTCAACCAGCACAAATACAAATAAATATTTGACAAATATAGATATACACTATACTAATTATAAACAGTTAAAGATAGATTAAATGTAGCAATGTATATTTCATGTACAAATCAAAATTTTATACGATAATAACATAATAATACTTACGATAATAATAATAAAAAATAATAATTATTATTATTATAATAATATAAACATGATAAATTATACGATAAACACCAATTAATATATGTACCTTACACTGGGCAATAATGAAGTCGACATTAGAGCAAATATAAATTTAGATTTCTTTTAAAATATGCCAATGTCAGGCAGCCCCTTATTTCTTGTGGTAGGGAATTCCTGTTGTGAGAAGTGAAAATAGTATATGGTATGGAGTGATGTGTTGTCCTATGTTGCGGTATATTAAGCATGAGACTATGTTGTGATCTTGTGTTTAAGTTAAGGTTTACTGGAAACGAGATGATAAATAATTGGGAATCGAGGTATGTAGGATCTTAAATAAGAGAATTGGACAGTGCGATTTTCTTCTCTCTTTTTAGATGTAGCCATGACAATTTGTGGAATAATGGAGAAATGTGATCGTATTTTCGAACATTAAATATGAATCTGATACACATATTATGGACACGCTGTAGTTTGTCCGACAATCCGTCACTTATGTCAGTTAGTAGAACGTCACAATAGTCAAAATGCGGCATCACTAAAGTTTTAATTAAAATTCTTTTAAGAGCTGTAGGAGGAAAATTTTTCAGACGCTTTAGGGAATACATTATGGAGAAGATCTTTTAGATGTTTGTTTTACTTGGGCATGCCAATTTAAATTAGAATCTAAGTAAAGTCCCAAGTTTTTAACGACGTCGGTATAAGGATTTGTTCGTTATCTAATATGATAGCCGGCATATTGCCATTGTTTATGGAGTGTAATAGTCTTGGATGTCCGATAATTATTGCTTGCGTTTCTTTTACATTTAGTTTTAGTCCATATTGTCTGGACCATAAAGATGTATGTCTGAGGTCAGTCATTATAGCTAACATTTACATAACTTATATTCAAATTTAAACCGTCCTACTGCATTATTAAGCATTGTACAAATACATATTGAATAAATATAGAATGGATATAAATGGTAAAAATGAAATAACTGTTTCATGCGATTTGTTGGTTGGATTTTTATCATTTATAAAAGTTTGTATGGCGAAGTATTCGCCAGTGATACCCTGTGAGGATTTAACCTACGTAAATGATGTTTACTGATTCGGATATATGGCAGGAGGACGTAGATTTGTAAATGCGAGACTCTTAGCTTTGCTATTTCATCATTTATGTCGTTTTAACTTAATTCATAATGCGACAATACAAACCTAATAGTAGGCATAATAGCATAGTCTATATAATTCACATTACGACTAGCCTCATGGTCTAGCTACTGTTCATGACGTCCCGGGTTCGATTCCCGGTCAAACCATAGGACTTTTTCCTTAAAGGGAATCAGTCCTGTGGTTTCCCATGGTCTGAAATTTAGGTTAAGTTTTAGGGTAAGAGATCTCCTGGCGCTTCATTATCATTTATCACCCATAATATCATCAGGGTAACGTAACTCCGCCTTCCAGGCGCCCTAACTTCAGAAGTGGGTTACAATTAAGCCAATGCCAGGAGAGAACATCAGAATTGTCGAAATGACAACCTGGGGCATTAAAAAACAATATAAAATGATTTGTGCATTTCTTTCCTCCCTTTTCACATGATTGGAACCGACATAACTAATTTTGCTTTAGATTTCTTTGCAGACATTAAAATAGGCTGTAATAAATTATTATATATTTCTCTGAGATTATTGATTATTTCTGAGAGATTTAATATTTTGAAATTAAACTGTCTTGTCTGATGGAGAAGAAATTGACAGATTATAGTTATGAAAGTAATTGTTGGTATTGATATGTTGTTACTATATGCTGATGTATTATTAGGGGACAGCCAGGAGATTCTAACATGCGCATTCTATTGAGTAAACACTATGGTTACAAGTAAGTAAACTAATTATATGTCAACTATTGACAAATGAGGGAAATTTTGAAGAAGTGGCTGATTCAAATACCGAGGAACAATACATTACAAAAAAAGAAAGAGTTGAAGAAAGCAATTAAACATAGGCTCAATTCTGGAAATGCGTGCTATTGCGCATTAACAGAGAATTTTTTCATCCTAAATTCTCTCAAAAAATTGTAAACAGAAAATATATAAAAATATTATGGTTTCAGTTATACTATATGGATGCGAAACATGGACTCCTAGTTTAAGCGAGGATAAAAGATTACAAGTATTTGAGAATATAGTTTTTAGGAATTTTTTATGGACCAAAAAAGAGATGAGCAGGCGAATGGAGAAGAGTTCGTAAACGAAAACTACATGATTATAGGAAGCCAGATATAATAACAACAGTTAAGACTCAGACTGCATTGGGCAGGACAAATTAATTGATTGCAAGATTGTCGACAGATTGAAAGACAGAATGGGGACTCCTTATAGGAAATCCACAAGGAAATCCCTTGTCGGAAAACCAGAGGAAAAGCACCCAGTAGGTAGGCCAAGAATGAGGTGGGGAAATAACATTAGCCACGATTTGAGGACAGTAGGTTATATAGGCCTATGGGGACGATTATAAAAAAATATCTCAGGATACAGATTTATGAAGAGCATATATCTGTGCGGCAAAAAACCTACGACTTCGATAGTGCCAGTGAGTTAGGCCTATATATATATATATATATATATATATATATATATATATAATATATATCCGTGCTAGTGTGTATTTCTATTATATATATTTAGAACTTCCAAAAGACTTGCCTCTATACCATCCTCAAGGGAAGACATATTTGAGATGTCCAAGAAAAATATGTTACCAAGAATGCGTTATTGAATCCGTAACAGGCTTTCGATCTTAAACTTATTTGAAAGAAGATGATGGTGAAGGAATATTCATTAAAAAATAAAAAAATATCAACAATTTAAATCAACGTAGAAGACAATGAAAATGACCATGACAGTACATAGGTAGGTTTATATATATATATATATATATAGGGAAGGTCGGGTAATGTGAACCCTTCTGTTTGTGTGGAGCCTGTTAATATCTTCTTTAATTGGTGCTGCCCTCGAACACAAAATATTTCAACTTCTTCCCCTCGTCAACTTTGACGGGTTCAAGGCCAGTTTATTTTATTCTTTGTGCGAAGAAGTGTTTATTTGTGATATTTATGAGAATGACCACTTTAAAAGTTTTTCAAGCTAAGAATCAATTCTTAATTTCTGCTATTGAATATTACAAAAAACTCCTAAATATATTACATTATTTAGATGTTGCTTTTAATATACTGACGGGTTTGGTTTGGTATTATGTGACATGGTAGGTGTATAAAATAATTAAACATAACAAAGGAATTCGGTTAATGTGAACCATCTGGATCCACTTTGCACGAATACGTATATTTTAACAATGAAGATGCTAACTGTAAAAACCATTCACTTAATTTTATTTAATATCCTTGTAATTTTACTAAACCCAAAGACAGTCGCTTTCTGCAGTTGAATGACGTGTGAATGTTATAATCAACAATATTTTTTTAAACATTAAATAAATATCAACGCTTTTTAATTATGTTCAATCATAAATATTTTCAGATTAATCTGTGCCTGTCTGTATAAAGTAATAGAGTAAATAAACTTAAAAATAGACTAAAAGCTAAGGTGAACTCTGGGGTCCACTTTATCCGAATATGGAAGTTAAAGTGGACCTTTCTTGTAATGTAAAAATGTTTATAAATTATGAAGATGTTTCCATATTTTAATAAAATAACAATGACATTTCATAATTACAACACTAATGATCCATCCATCCATAGTAATTCTGCCCAAGGGCAGGCCTTTCACTGCAATCATAGCATTTTCATGCTATGCTTTGCAGCTTTACTAGCGAATTGTAGGTGTGGTAGCTTCCCGTTGCTTTCCACACCGGGGAAGGATGATTATGATGATAAGCATGATGATGATAAGGATGATGATGATGTTAGCCATATGATTTCGGGGACCGTTTGGGCCTTAAAGTTTTCCTGACAGTCTTACAGGTGAGAAAAACCTCGATAAAAACCTCACCCAGAAAACTACCCCGACCGGGGATCGAATCCGGGCAGCACGCTACCTCGAGACCACAGCGGTGGATATATATATGTATGTGTGTGTGTGTGTGTGAGTGTTTATGTGTGTGTGCGTGTGTATATGTGTAAATTAACTCTCTTGCGGCCGCAAGTTTTATTTTTTTCCTTAACCAAATCCGATATGTAGCAATCAATTAAGAAATACAAAATCTAGTTTTTAAGCAGCATTGTCGCATCATTAGGAATGCGGGATTACTGGAACAAAAAAAAATAGTTCCTGCAATAAAACTGATACAAACGATTTAATTAACAAAATTAAGAAATATTGGGTGAATCACAAAAAAAAAAAGATAATAAATTCGACTTGGTAAGGATTTTTTTTTATCTTACTGTTTCACCGTGGCGGACTTTTTTAAAATATTAAGTTGTTGTATATTATTAAATGTCCCGCGCCGTAGCCGAGTGGTTAAGACAGGAAGCCTTGGCGCAGAGCTACGGGACTTGCGCTGGTTCGAGTCTCCATGGGGAGGAGAAATTTTCTCATGGTATTTCGGCCAGTATGGGACCGGTGCCCACCCAGCATCATGAGGCATTTGGGTACCTACAGTAAGTAGCGGCTCCAGGTTGAGAAAACCAGCTATAACGGCTGGGGGACTCGACATGCTGACCACATGTCACAACTAACTGGCTGATCATCTACGTCTGTGATTGACACATGTGGATGTGAGGCCAGCAGCCGGCTGGTAGGCTAAGGGCCTTCTAGGCCTGTCGCGCCAGGAGTTGTATATTATTAAATACTGGACAATACATTGAATAAATATAAGTTAAAATATAATTGAAAATTAGATATTGTTTGAGGTATTTCTTAGTTTTAACTTATCAATCATGTTTCACCTTTTCATTTATTTATTTTAATTTGTGTAGCGAAATATTCACCAGTGATACTGCGTAGCCTTTAAACATATGTAAACAATGTTTGCTTCTTGTCGCCAGATGGCAGGAGAATATAGATTTTGTAATTGCGAGACCATTTTTCTTTTTCCTGTTTCGTTATATATTTATGTCGCTTAACTTTAATATTACGCCCACACATGAAACCGGAACGAGCCAACAGGCTTAATCTCTGGATGATGAACTATAATATTCAGAATGCGAGAGTGCAAACCTAATTTGCAGTTACAATGTAAAATTATATTTATATGTTTTCCCTATTTCATACGAAAGGGACTCTGTTTCATAAATTTTCATTGAATTCATTGTAGCCTACATATTACAAATTATATGAAATTTGAATAATTTTCTGAATTATTTAATATTTCTGGCAGATCTAATAATTATTAATCCGTTGTAGTACGTAGAGAAGATATTCGCAAAATATATGTAAGTTAATAATTTTTGAACGACAACAGTTGTTGCATGTAGGTTGAAGTTTTTAATCCTTCTGGAAATGATTTTACTATTAATACCTCGGGATATTCGAAATTTTCTATTGACAAAAAAAAATTCTGACAATCAATTCCTGAAATTCCATTACAAGATTAACAAGTGTATATATATATATATATATATATATATATATATATATATATATATTATCCATCCATAGTAATTCTGCCGAAGGCAGGTCCTTCATTGCAATCATAGCTCTTTCATGCTATGCTTGCAGCTTTAGGGAATTATAGGTGTGGTAGCTTCCCGTTGCTTTCCACACCGGTGAAGGATGATGATAATGATAAGGATGATGATAATGATGATGATGGCCATATGATTTCGGGGACCGTTTGGGCCTTAAAGATTTCCTGACATTTGTCTTACAGGTGAGGAAAAACCCCGATAAAAACCTCACCCAGAAAAGCTGCCCCGACCGGGGATCGAACCCGGACCCGCTGCGTGACAAGGCAGCATGCTACCTCGAGACCACAGCGGTGGACATATATAAATATATACAGGGTGAAATGGTTTAAACCGACAAACTCTGGGAGGTTGTAGGGGATACCAAAACAAATATTTTCCCCTAATGCCATTTTTCCTATGAGGATTATTTAAACCGGTAGAGGGCGCTCTTCAGTTGTCATGACTGCGTCTGCTGTTGATGGTAGGAATTGTATTGTCCACCAGTGTAGTAGTGAATTGTATCTGTTTACTAATGGAGCGATACACCTGGAGTGAGTACACTGATATGTGTGGGCCGGTGTTATTGGGGACTGTTTAATTGGGACATATCTCCTACCTAGGCCATTAAATGACAGGCAATATTACAATTTTCTCGCCAGAGTATTGCCAGAATTGCTGGAAGATGTCCTGCTCCCCACAAGACAACGCATGTGGTTCCAACATGACGCGGCGCCGGCACGTTTCAGTCGTCGTGTGCGTCGATTCTTGAACCTACGGTTTTCAAAAAAGTTGATTGGCAGAGGTGGTCCTGTACCATGGCTTGCTCGATCCCCAGATATGACCCCGTTGGATTTTTGTATGGGGAGAGATGCGCAACTTGTTTACACAACTCCTGTATGCATCAGAAAAGGATCTGGTTGCCTGGATAGTAGTAGCAGCAGGAGCAATTAACGATACCCTGGAGTTTTTACCCGTGTTAGATAGAACATGATCCGCCGGTGTAACCTTATTTTGCATGTCAATGGAGGTATTTTTGAACCTCTACTGTAATTTAAGTAATTGCTTTGTGTTAATGTGGTGTCTGTTGGTAATAAAAATGCAATGTGTTTGTTGGTTTAATTAATTTGCCGCCAGAGAAATCTTCCTCTACCGGTTTAAATAATCCTCATAGGAAAAAATGACAGTAAGGAAAAATATTTGTTTTGGTGTCCCCTACAACCTCCCAGAGTTTGTCGGTTTAAATAATTAACTAATTGATTGAAATTAAGCAATAAAGGTCAATTATGACATGAAGAAAAAAAAGCCTGAATCGGTATTTATTTTTCTTTTATGTCATATTACATAGCGAAAAATTTATAAATATTTAAATTTAAACCGTCATAGTACATTATTGAACACAACACAAATATATTGAACAAATATATCTAAATGAATATAATTTAAAAATACTGTTTCGTGTTATTTGTTCAATTTTAACATTTTCAACATTTTTTTTAAAACTTTTACTCAAAGATTTCGCCAGTGATACTGTACTTTGCCAGTGTTTTAACCTATGTAAATGATGTTTATTGCTTCGGATAGATGGCAGGAGGATCTAGGTTTGATAAATTTGAGACTTTGCTGTTTCATTATTTATGTCATTTTAACTTTATTCATAACGTGACAATACAAAACTAATAATAGGCCTAATAGCATAGTCTATATAATTTACAATATAAAATTATTACATTTGTTTCTTCCTTTTCACATAGCAGGAACAGATATCACGAATTTTGTTTTGGATTCCCTCGTAGACATTAAAATTTAATCAACCGCGGTTACCCATCCTGTATTTCTGAGATATCTATAATTTTGAAATTAATCTGTTTTGGCTGGAACAAAATCACAAATTCTAGTTATGAGATATGCAAGTAATTTGTTATATTTATAAGCTGTTGCTATATACTGATGCTGCAGTATTATTAGGCGATAGCGAGGAGTTATTAAGGCCAAACACACACGTTATTTTCACTACTACTAAGGATATGGAGCTGAAGTAAACATCAATAAAACTAGACATATTGTCACACGTAGAATCTATTATATAACGGTAATATTAAATTGATGACAAGTGAGAGACATTTTGAAAACATTGTTGAAATAATATAGCTACGAACAATAATTATAGGAGGGAGATGCAGAAATGAATTAAACATAATATCAATTCTGGAAATGCATTACGCATTATAGAGATTTTTGTCATCCTAAATTCTCTCCAAAAAAAAACTTTAAACTGAAAATATATAAAACTACTAGAAGTCCCGGCCACGTGTTGCTGTGGCTAAGGTATAGGCCTATGTTAAAAATTTTAATTAAGTTGCTGTCTTTCAGCCAGATTACTTAAAACTAATACTTACACACGAAATTAATAATATGTAAAATAAAATAAAACACTGAAGACACTTAAATTATGAAATACTCAATATTTGTAATTCAATTGAAATTCGCGGTTGCAACAAAAAGCACAGCCATCTGCATCTCTCTTTGTTAAATAATAAACCAATTACCGTACCAAATTACCTCACACCGGCATCTGTTAGAAATCGTATGGAACTCACAGATAATTATAACTACCTGACACCGCCATCTGTTTAGTATCGTATGGAACTCACAGATAATTATAACTCTTTGTTAAATAATAAACAAATAATTAGCAATAAAAAAATAATGCGACTATAAATTTAGTTATAAACTATCCTAGGTCTCAAGTTGGATCAAACTGCACACAGTGTGCAAAATTTTATTAAAATCGGTTCAGTAGTTTAGGATTCCATCGAAACAAACAACGTGACACAAATTTTTTATATATTAAGATTATGCTCCCAGTTATATTATATGGATGCGAAACATGGACTCTCACTTTAAGGGAGGGGAAAATATGACGGCATTTGAGAATAAAGTCCTTGGAATAAACTCTGGACCAAAGAGAGACGAGCAGATAGGTGAATGGACTAAGAAGCAGTGAGCTAAGGTACATTATTTTAAGGGAAACCGGATGGAATAAGAACAGTTAAATCTCGTAGATTGCGATGGCAGAACGTGTGTCACGAATGGAGAATGAGATAGGGCCATGGAACTCCTTGTAGGAAAACCAGATGAATGGCGCCCAGTGTGTAGGTCAAGAATGAGGTTGGAGAATAACATTAACCATAATTTGAGGGAACAAAATTATACAAGGGATGATTTTAAAACGTATCAGAATAGGATGTATGGAGAGCTTTTGTCCTCGCGGCCATGAACTTCCGGATTCGATAATGCCAGAGAGCTAGTTTTGTTAGTTATCGTGAGATGTATCATCGACTAAGATCATCTTAAAGCAGTTTAGAAATAGCATGCATTAGAATAAAGTCACACGTGAATTACAAACCTTTGGAATAATTACCAGATGTTTTCATTGTTTTCTGAATTGTCTGACGTACCTACAGGGGCTACACAGAATAGGTAATCTACATGCTGGCGACAAGTCTATACTTTTTTTTCAGAAAAAATGAACAGATATGTATTGGTGCGTTACTTCATGGACTAGTGATGGCGAGTGATTCAAATTATACGAGTATACGGCACGTATTCTAAAATACCTTTTCGGCCGTGTCTTATAGTACTGTCTTCTCGACGTTTCCCTTACCTTCTGTGAGTGACATCTTCAGGAGATTTTGCTTGTGTAGATTTTTGTAATAACTGCTAATTAGTTGTTAACTTGTAACACACAAACAAAATCTCCTGAAGATGTCACTCAAAGGAGGTGATGAAACGTCGAGAAAACAACACTAAAAGACACGGCCAAGAATCCCGATAAGGTATTTTAGAATACATAACGATAGCTGTGAAAATCTTAACTATATATATATATATATATATATAATATATATATATAAGGCATAATTATGTATTTACCACAAGGAATTCATACTTAAAATCGTAGTATGTATATATATATATATATGAAAAGAAAAATTAATGCTTGAGTCGGGATTTTAACCCGAGTCTCTAAACTCTGTACGTTTAGCTCTCCAACGACCTGAGCTACCCAAGTATTCCAATTCAAACATACATTTTTCTTATACATGTAGTATTCTCAATTCTCACAAGAGTGGTAGCGGAAATTCATTCCTACTGACATCTAGTGGTAACATAACAGTTAAGCAAATTTTTAAAGAGAATATTTACTTTATAGCAGTGTCGCTTGTATATTTAGATGTTATAACTATATTTTCGACATTTGGCATGAAGGCAATGTGATATGAAAAGAAAAAATGAATGCTTGAGTCGAGATTTGAACTCGAGTCTCTAAACTCTGTACATTTAGCGCTCTAACGACATTAGCTACCCAAGTATTCCAATTCAAACATACATTTTTCTTATATATGTAGTATTCTCAATTCACACAAGAGGTAGCGGAAATTCGTTCCGAACATGATATATATATATATATATATATATAGATATATATATATATATATATGTGTGTGTGTGTGTGTGTGTGTGTGTGTGTGTGTGTGTGTGTGTGTGTGTGTGGTGTGTGTGTGTGTGTGTGTGTGTGTGTGTGTGTGTGTGTGTGTATGGGTACAGGAAAGAACCAGATAAGTTGTATTTTTTATGACATAGAGGTTTGAGGTGTCATTAGAATCTTCATGGAAATCATTACCATTAGAAGTGTTAAACAGAAAAGTGTACAGTTTGGGTTTATTTACCTCCACAATTTGGCATACAGGTAAGGAAGTATCATGTATTTTGTACAATTATGTTTTAAAGAAAAAAGTGACTTACCAGGTTTTTCCTTGTTTTCTTATATTATTTCCAACCTGTATATCAGGGGTCATCAATTATATTTCATGGAGGTCCATTTTCAAAGTAGTAAGTGAAGTCGAGGTCCGGAACCACAATTCATTAATATACGAAGCTTTTATTAAGTAACTAATATTATAAGGAAATTACGTTATGGGTATGAATTGCACAAATAAAACAAAACACATGGTAAATACTAAAAGTATACAGCACAGTAGTACACAGTTCTTAATTCTAATAATTATTAATAAGTTTATGATAAACCTAACATATGGTCAGAGTAATATTTAAAAGCTCACTTCACAAATTTCGTGTTTTTCACGATATCAGGTTTCAAACGAAATCCCGTTCATCTTCAGTCAAATCTCCGACCATAAGCAGTACAGCCAATCGGGCCAACAATAATACTATCATGACATGACATTTTGTAGTCCTATAACTGGCTGTATTCGACGTTTAGCCGGTTTTAAACATTTGTATTAATTCGATATTTAACCGGTCCGGAAACCAAAGCCCCAGGGTCTGGATCCGGACCGCGGTCCGCCAATTGGTAACCCCTACCGTATATGTTAGAAAAATCTGGTCTAGAGTTAACATTGTTTCCTTGAGTTAGTAAAGTAATTTCTGATAATAGATGACCCTGTTATCATGTACGAGTATTTAATTGGGAATATAGAAAACATTTTGAAATGAACATCTATAAACTTTATGTTAATAGTACAAAGAAAACATTTCGGAATTCTCTTAACGATGCTAACAATCAATGCGTTTAAGTTATGTAGGTAGGAATTAACACTATGAGGTTTATTTTAAATTACATTGAGTTGTTTTTGACTCACCTCATACTTCTTAACTCCCTCGCAGACTCGAGTTTCTTCACTGCATCTGTGACATTCTCAATGCTGTATCACATGCAGGAGAGGAGGCCGTTGGACGTCAGTTGTGAACGTGATACAGCATTGACAATGTCACAAATGCAGTGTAGAAACTCGGGTCTGCGAGGAGTTAAGAAGTATGAGGTGAGTCAAACAAACAATTCAACATAAACCAATGCGATGTTTCAACGTATTAAAATAAAGTATCGGGATTACCCCTATAGTGAAAATTCAAATTATATTTTAATTGTAATTGTTATAGTGTATTATTATTATTATTATTATTATTATTATTATTATTATTATTATTATTATTATTATTTATTAAGAAACTGGAGTTGGAAATAAATAAGAAAAATAAATATATTTTTTACAAATGCCCCAGGTTGCATTTCGACATTCCTCGTGTTCTCTCCTGGCATGACATACTTGTAACCTACTTCTGAGGTTGGGGCGCCTGGAAGGCGGAGTTACATTGCCCTGATGATATGATGGGTGATGATGATGCTAATGGTGCGCCAGGAGAGTCCCTAATCCTAAGCTTAATCTAAGATGAAAATGAAAGATGATGATTGCGATGGCCATATGATTTCGGGGACCGTTTGGGCCTTAAAGATTTCCTGACATATGTCTTACAGGCGAGGAAAAACCCCGATAAAAACCTCGCCCAGAAAAACTGTCCCGACCGGGGATCGAACCCGGGCCCGCTGCTTGACAAGGCAGCGCGCTACCTCGAGGTCATTAGCGGTGGACGAAAAAATAAATATAGTCATATGTAAAAATATATAATGTAAATGGACAGTTAACAATTGAGGGAAATTTTGAAGAAGTGACTGAATTAAAATACCTAGGAAGAATAATTACAAACAGAATGTGGTTCAGAAAAAAAAATGAACATAGGTTTAATTCTGGAAACTCATGTCATTATGCATTACAGGAACTCTTGTCATTCCAACTTCTCTAAAAAATATATTAAACAATATAATATATATATATATATATATATATATAACGTCATTCTTATATGAATGCGCAAAATGATCTCTTACTTTAAGGAAGAAGAAAATATTATAAGTATTTAAGAATAACATTTTTAGGAAAATTTTAGGACCAAAAAAAAAAAAGACGAACATATAACTGAATGAAGAGAACTGTATACAGTGAGCTACGTGATACTAGACAACCCTATTACGGGGAACCAAGTATCCTATAATAAGAATAATATATTCTCGTAAACTGTGATGGCTGCTCATAAAGCACGAAAGAGGAATGAAAGAGGGGCATGGAATTTTCTCGTAGGAAAACAATAGTACGAAGTATAACATAATAATTGCAATAAACATTTAAGTCATGATTTGATGGATATGAATGCCACAGAGACCTGATTGTAAAAAGCATCCTCAAAGCAGTACTCTGCGGAGACAATGTCAGTGCAGCCTTGAACCTCCAGGTTCTTAGTGCCAGTGATTTAGTAGTTTAGTTAGTTATAATGTATGCACTGCATACTAAATTAAATAAATGTAAAATAAATAGGCCTATGTTTCACATATTTACTTAATTTGTAAATTGCCCGTTGTAAGCCATCTTCTGTCTCAGATATTACAACCCGATCGTCTGCAAAAAGTAAAACATACAACTTGAAAATATCTACTTTAAGAACTAAAGTTTTAGTTTTTGGAGGATATGAGCTACTAAGATTAAAAATCCAATTATAGAATAAAACAATAGAACAGGTGAGCTATTTTAATTACCTGGGATACAATGTGTCATATAGAAAAAGTAAAGGTATTGAAAATTAAATAAATAAATTTAATTATATGTGTGGTACCATAAAACGAAGTCTCAAAGGAACTAGAAAGGAGTCACTTTTAAAATGTTATAAAAACAATGGCGGTTCCAACACTACTATATGGATCGCAACACTGCGTCTTAACCAAAAAACCAAGAACGAAGAATAGAAACGTCAGAAATGAGGTTTCTGAGGAGTATGGCTGGCTATACAACAACAGATTGAAAACGAAATGAAAATGTACAAAGTGAACTATATATATTCAAACTATTAGATAGAATTGCACAATACAGGGATGAATTGATGGACCACATTAATAGAATGGATAACAATAGAATTCCAAAACAGATTCTTCATTACAAACCACTAGGACGAAGAAATGTAGGAATACCCAGTAAAATATGGACAGACCAATTCTAGCATGAGATCGGAACAGACTTTAAGGTCTAATCCGTGATGATGATAAAATAAATATAAATGAAATAAAAAGTTGTTGTTGAGGGATTTGTTGGGTTCTAATTCATTAGCTGTATATGTTTTTTTTTCTTTTTTAATTTGTACGTCAAAGTGCATAGAGGTTCATGAAGCGCTATCAAGCATTCAGCGCATTCCAAATTCGACCAGTACCAGATAGGAAATGGCCCTGCGCCAACATTTCTCATAGACTCGTTGAATTATTGACAAGTGATACTACGGAGCATTTAAACTACGTAAATGGTGTTTACTCTTCAGGATAGATGGCAGGAGGATGTGGATTTAGTAAATGTGAGACCTTTCAGCTTTGTCCTGTTTCATTGTTTACTTTATGTCACTTTTACAAAATTACCGTTATATTTCTTTTCCTATTTCACATGGTCACACATATTGAAAAATTCAATCAATGTGAAAATTTTCTGAATTATGTAGTATTTTTGGCAGAACTAATATTTTGTTCTTAATCCTTTCGGCTGTTAGAAGACTTTCACAAATTGAAGGGTCTTCTGGGAAAATGATATAAATGCCAAATGGATATATTGTTTAAAAAACTAAATTTTCTGTAATGTTTAATTCTTATACAACATTTTTATTCTTGATTACTTTTTATTTTTGTAAGCATAATCAGAAAAAAAATGGCAATTAAATATTGCACGGGATTTCCTGAGAACATTTATTTTGGCATTTATACAGTTTCCCACAAACACTCCTGAATTATAATTATACAGGGTGTTTCAGAATAAGTATTACAGACTTCTAGGGGTTGTAGAGGGGACTTAGTAAATAAAGTCTCGATAAGGAATCCATGACCGGAAGCGTTACATTTCGATGTAAAATAGGTTTGAAGATCGAAACACAATGGGCTGATATCGTACGTTTTGTGTTTGAGAATAAGTATTACAGAATAAGTATTGCAGTATTCAGAAAACAAGTTTAAAGTTGAAGTTGTATAGAAAATGATGGGTAATTGAAAAGTATAACAACAATTATTTATCCACTCCTATCGCATAAACTTATACCCCTTTTGTCACTAAATAAAATCATGCTTCGAGAATGTAATTATGCACCAAACTCTTTTTTTTTAGGGGGAAAATAAATCACTTACAGCCCTTTCCTTCTAACCGCCTCTTATAATGATTCGGTGCTGGATTTATAATTTTGAAATTTTTACATATATGCCTATTTTCACCAATCCTCTCTAGTAGACACAGAAATAACGATGATCAATATATATATATATATATGTCCACCGCTGTGGTCTCGAGGTAGCTTGTTGCCTTGTCACGCAGCGGGCCCGGGTTGGATTCCCGGTCGGGACAGGCTCCTGGATGAGGTTTTTTTCGGAGTTTTTCCTCACCTGTAAGACAAATATCAGGAAGCTTAGGGTCCAACGGTCCCCGAAAATCATCCGGCCATATCACCATCATCCTTCACCGGTGTGGAAAGCAACGGGAAGCTAGCACACCTATAATTCCCATTAAATGCTATGATAGCAGTGTAAGACCTATCCTCGGGCAGAATTACTATGGATGGATATATATATATATATATATGACCTTAATATGATATATATATATATATATAATTGACCTATAATTGCATAAATGTCAATAGCCTATTGAATTATAACACCCATATATATATATGTATGTGTGTCCATTTATGTTTCTAGCGGCCGCAATTTTTGTTTTATCAAGACCATATTTGACATATAACACATTATTGAAATGTAAGGTCGAGTTCGTCGACTAGCTAAATCTGATCATTAATTGTAATTCACTAGAAACGCAAATTTAAAAAAACTCCCTAACGATCGGAATTTTCGATGTAAAACACGAAGCTCAACATAAGCCTATGCTATTAAACCAAAGAAAGTATTCCTCAAATAACAGTTAAATCCGATCGTGGTGATTTACCTGAAACCCGAAATTAAAATTACTCTAGCAACCGCCATATCTTATAGTGTATGTAGCAACTGATATAAAAAAAATCATGTCTGCCCTCTCGATTTATCTTTTTTCAAATCTTTTGAGTGTCCATGTTTCACATCCATATGTTAATATGTGTGACCATCGTTTTATAGAATTTGATTTGGGTGTCTTTCCTTGTTTTATTTTTCAAGGTTAGTCTAATTGTTCCACAGATATGGTAATTTAAAATCAAGTAAGGGATGCGAGTCGATCCATTGGTTGAAGTATTCCAATGATTATGGAGGATATATAGATATATGGTCCATAACAGAATATATTTGATGTTCTTTTTTTTGTCTAATTATATGAATCCAGCTATTCATACTCTGAACTACATTTCAACAGTTGATTTTCACCTTTCCTTATAGTCCAAGCTTCGCTTCCATAGAGAAGCATTGGTCTCGCCAAGGTTTTATAAGCCCATGCTATTGTATGTCTGTGTACTATAGACAGCAATAGAATAAAATCTAACGATACTATTACATATATAATACACATCTCCATTGACGTAACAGCCCAATTTTGGATCTTAGCCTCTCCTTTGTTAGGAATTACTACACCAGGTTATTTTGGGTAAAGCTTATTTCCCAAAGATGTCATGAATGGTATGCGGTTAACATACCGACTCAATAAGACATCTAGTAAGCAACTAAGGTATTGCTAGGATGAGAAAGTCGGAACATTTTGTTTAGAGACATCTTTATTTAGGCTTAAGGATCTTTTAGGAGCCTGCAAATCTTCAGACTCGGCACCCAAGGCTTGAAGCCCCTGCCGGAGGACTTGTTCCTTGGATTTTTCCATCCTAAAAAAATTCCACACTCTCAGAGGTAAGCAACGTAACCACTAGTCCACCGCGGCCGACATAGAAAATATACATGTGGAAGTTTTTGGCAGAAGGTCATACTTCACATAGCTGGAGCTAAAATGTTGCACCTGAGGGAGATTTGAACACAAGATCTTCAGCTTTCCTTAGTAGCTCATATGTATAGCGCCAGCACGCAAAGTTGCAGGTATTGCGTTAAAATCCTGGCTCAGGTTCAAATTTTTCTGTCTAGTTATGTTATATTATACATGGTGTTTATTATGGAATCAAACAGCATGAAGTTACGAAAACACAGAACAAATAGAACAAGTAGTGGCGGTGTGAGTTATTAGTGCTGTACTTCATGTGTCAGAAGACCCATAATAGCTACATAACAATGTAGAGATTTTCATTCCATAATGCTGGGAAAGCGCAATAGATCTTTCAGTCCGAGTGTTAGGGCAGTTTTTCCTTTCAGTTTAAATATAATATAATAAGATAATAAAATAATTCCATTGTACAGTTTGAGACGAATGGGAAATGGACCCTAATATTACTCGTTGCTTCAATATCCATCCATAGTAATTCTGCCCAAAGGCAGGTCCTTCCACTGCAATCATAGCATTTTCATGCTATGCTTGCAGCTTTACTAGGGAATTGTGTAGGTGTGGTAGCTTCCCGTTGCTTTCCATATATAAACATAAAATAAATGTCCATACTTACACACATAACTATATAATATATATATATATTATAGATATATATATATATAATATCTAGTACAGAATATAAATGCCTACCATTATGACGTATTATATACTTTATTAAGTGGTAGTCGACGAGATACTAATATAAACACTGAGATATTGGGGTTAGTAGTACATATCAATAAAACTGAATATATGGCCCCACATAGAAATATAATAGACTATATAATGGAAATTGCCTGTTAATGACAAATGAGAGAAATTTTGAAGAAGTAGGGTGAATTCAAATACCTAAGGAACGGCTATTACAAACAAGAAATAGGCCCAAAAAGAAATTAAACATAGGTTCAATTCTGGAAACTAATGCAGGGATCCTTGTCATCTTAACTTCTCTAAAATATAGTTTAAATAAATAAATATAAATTGGTTATTCTTTCAATTATATTATATGGTTACGAGACGCACACTCTTACTTTAAGGAAGGAGAAAAGATTACAAGTATTTGAGAATAAAGTTCTTAGGAAAATGTTTGGACAACGTGAGAAGAACAGAGAGATGAATCGATAAGTCTATATAATAGTGAGCTACATGAGCTCCTACAAACACAATCACTCCATACATCCCTATTGTGAGTTAATATTTTCCGATAATTATTCCCCTGTAATTTACTTCCCTCAAATCATGGTTGCTGTTACTCTGCCACCTCACCTACCAGGCGCTTTCCTTCTGATTTGCCTACAAGGAGTTTCCATGCTCCTCTTTCATTCCCCATTCGCCCCAAATGTCTTGGTCATCGCAGTAGACTGCGCCTGGTAGGTGAGGTGGGAGAGTAACAGCAACCATGATTTGAGGGAAGTAAATTACAGGGGAATAATTATCGGAAAATATTAACTCACAATAGGGATGTACGGAGAGATTATGTTCATAGACCATGAACCTCCGGATTCGATAGTGCCAGTGAGTGAGTTCACCATTATGACATAACGATATTTGTTATGAAGGTAACTTATACAGTCGCTTGTGTCATGTGAACTCCCTACAATGCAAAGTTTTGTAACTTTGTGACCCTATACTTAAATGTCTTTATTACATTCTGTTTTTATGCAGATAGAGGATGTGTGACAGTGAAGATATTAGGGAGGATAATAAACACAAACACAATATATTACTATTTTATGAAACACGTTAAAACTACAAAACAAACAATTTATACATTAAAATCATTCAAACATCATCATTCTTAACAATATTATACATAAGTTTTGAAAACATTTTTACAAAGTGATTTGTTGTGAATTATGTACATATAATTACAAATAATAATAATAAACTGAGTATATTATTAGAGCTATTATTGCACCTTTATTAAACATAAGATGTAGATTAGAAGAGGATGACTCGTATAAAGTGAATTTACACAGTTACTATATTTGATTGTAAACTGCAGCAAACCAATATTTACAGATCTGAAATTTTAGTGCTGTTTTGTTTCGATTATTAATATTCTACAAAACGGCAGGTTTCTATTCAGTAAACAGTATGCGGCTATATATATTCTAGCCTTTTAGATTTACTGCAGGTAACTAATCTTCTGTATTTGTGTGTTTTTTTCATTTATTAAATAGGGACTGAATTACAAAAACCGAGAAAAAGGAAGTAAAATATTGTGCATATTGTCATATTTTTACTTATTGTTTCTAATAAATTTATTACACATCATCCGGCCTCGTCAAGAGATCCAGAAATTAGTATGATATATTTAAAAAAAAGTCTTTATACAGTATAAAAAATTGATATTAAGGTACATATATATTAATTTGGAACAAGTGTATTCTTATATTGTTTAAAATTATTTTGAAATGTGTAGTAGGAAGTTATTCACTTAATAAAAACTTATATTATAAAACTTATATTCTTCAACAGAAAATAAATAAATGAGACTACTAGTGCCAAATAATGTACCAAAAACTGACAAGTATCATATTGCAATGTGCTGAAAATAATTATGCCTACTTCTATTAAATTCATGTTAAAGTGCGGTAATTCACAATTTTAAAAAAAGTTGTATTAAGACTAACTTAAATAATTTTAACAAACTAATTTTAATTCGCCTTAACTTTCCACTGAATTTTAATATTTAGTTACAAAAGGAATACAAGTGTTTAAAAATCTTACATATTTCTCTATTGCCACTGATAATCTAGCAGTTACACTGAATTAATGAATTAGACTTTCTAAGAGTAGAATTGAATCACATATAATCTCCCAAAATTAAATTATATTTTAGCGGTTTTAACGTTTTTTGTTGCGGATAATAGACTATTCTTGTAACAAGAACAAAAAATAGTTACCTTAAATATTGTTAGAGGTAAAGTTAACAATTATTCTGTATTACTATACATTGATACATAAAGTGAATAATAATTATTTTTAAGCTTAATTATTGACACACATTAAAATTATATGCTATATAGAATAAGCTCAAAGCAGAACGCTTCCTGAGTCTTTTTGAGCTATAGTTCAGTTTCACTTAACTTGAGTTATATTCCACTATGATTTAATATGTAATGAATGGAATTCTCACGAACCAGATGTCAAATTAAAAAAAATGAAAGTACAAGTTCCTTTCATTTCCACAAGACTTCTATAAGCTTTCTACGTTTATCTGTTTAATACAGAATCTAAAATATATCTTTAAAATATAAATAAATACATTAAGTTCTCATCTTAGTAAATATTAACAATTTTGTTTGTTTCTATTATTACAAGCATTTTACTTTGTGTCTTATTGCAGAGTAGGCCAACCACTTCTGGCTTAATGATCTTTATAAATATTTACATTTCTGTGTCCACGACATTAGCTACATCTTGGAACCTAGAATTTGTTTTGAGTCATAAAGCAAACAGCCAGAAGTGATTAATGAGGAAAATAGTGAAGTATATATTCCAACTGTAGATTATTATAAAAATCATTATGATCTGAAAGACATAGAGGTTATCGGGTTAATGTTCGGTGCTAAAGCCACGACTCACGCTTTCAGAACTTGGGTATATGTGCAATAAATTCTACAGTCTCTGGCGGTGAAAGTCATTGAAGGTTTTCGTCATTTTAAAGTATCATCTTCACAGCCATCATCATCATTATGTCACTGTGTCCTCAAAGGACTATTACGGTCTACAAAATATTTTTCAACCATCTCTTCCTAGACCGTCCCAACGATCTTTTATATTTTACCATTTGCTTGATATTTTAAAATTGTCTTAGGGATCCTGAATCTAAACATACGGCCCAACATGTTGAGTTCTGTTGATATTATGGGCACCATATTAAATTCCACAAGGATGTCTTTCCAGAGAAAAAAAAACTCCTCTTTGTCTTTCAGCCAGCCTTTGAATAGAGGACTATTATCAGAAAAGTTAACTCTAATACTGTAAGAGCTACAAATTAAACATTTTAGCGAATTGTTATCCATATATTTACATTGGATACGTTTTGTTTCTTAATAAGATATTCACTTAATCTGGCTGATAGAAATATATATTAAAAGCACAAAATGAATCAATATTCACTATGTAGAGAACAACTATCTATTTTATCACTGATCACAGAATCAAAGTTTTTAAAAGTCATATTTATAATCATCAAGTCTACAAGTTCAATATTTTCGTTATTTTTTCGTTAAGAAAGCTAGTTTGCTCGATTAATCTTCGTTAACAAGATTGAATGTGCAGTTTGCTTTCTTTGAATTGCAGAAACATTATGAATACGTTATACATTTTGTGTTACGTTATTTTCACTGTTAGAAAATAAAACTAAAAATTCTTCTGAAAGTTCCACTTTTCTTCTACAGGGAGTTATTATCAGCCATGCTTCCTTATTTGCTGACACATCACAATTTCCTTGCTTGACTGCTTTCTTTTGGAGTGCTGCTACTTTATACAAGGAACTTATTGTAGCATAGCATGCATTGTGAAGGCATTTCAAATGACAATATTATTTCATCTGCAGATGTTTATTCTTTACTCCCACGGACTTGTCAACTGGCGGGGAAATGTTACATAACATTTGGATATACTAATGCATTCGATGCTTAATGACAAACGCAGTGTTTAACATCATATTGATTTTAATTACTTTTCAAATTACTACTTCAAATGTAGTCACCTGCCATTCATTATATCAAATCGTTAGAAGACGCCGCAATCTATCTGCAATGTCATTTCTAAATATCTCTCTCATTGGTCGATCTAAAGCACTTTCCATTTGAGCTTTTGATTGAACCTATCAAGAGTTTTTTTTCATATTGTAAAACAAGTTGTAATGAGAAGGATTCATGTCTGGTAAATTTGTTGGGCGTTGCAGTAGTTCCCAATTAAATGTTCTTATCAAGTGTTTTTACTTTCATTCACTTGAGACCGGGCTTTATCGTTAACACAATAAGCCTGCTTAATGTCTTGTGCTCATTTATAATGCAGTACTGGATACAAATAATGTTCTAAAGTAATAATGATAAAATGCATCAAAATAAAACCTTCATAATCATAACACACAAAAATCGTTAATTTCAAAGAGTTCTCCAGTTCGAGACCATTGTTTTCAATGAAGAATTGATATCAGAACAAATATATATTAATCACTGAGAGATATATTCAGAATGGTACTACAAATGGGGTATGCTGTCTTTCAAAAGTTTTGTAAATGTATAATTTGCATGGCAAGAGACTATATTTGAAGTATGCAAAGCTGAAAGTAATTAAAATTAATTTAATGTGAGACAACTGAGTTGGTAGTGCCATAGAATGCCCTAGTAATATGTTGGTTACAATGTTCTTTCTGAATCTTCAGCAGCATAGTCGTTTGATAGGAAGCACTCTGATTTGTTTTTGGTAGTTGAAGATGTTGCTGCAACGTTCACCGTCTCTGAATAAATCCTGCGTGCTTGAGGATTGAGTAGATCTTCTGTCGAGGAATTTTCTCAGCTTCACGTTCCTTGACTTGTTGTTCTCCAGGAGTGAACCAAGATTCTTTGGCTAGAGCTGCTTCAATCTGGGGGTTCTTGTAGAAGGGATTTTGAAGAGAAGGTGGTAATCTGGCTTCAGCTTCTGCATTTTGCACAACAGCTCTGTGAGCTAGTGCTCTCTTGTTGTGGTCGAATGAAGAATGTGCGACTTGTTGTTGCGGGAAGAAATGCTGTTGTTGAAGGGGAGGTGGCTGGATGTTGAAAGCCAGACTTTGACTCTGCACGAAGGGCTGAAAGAACTGGCCACTGGTTGATCCCACTGCCAGCACGACAATAACTGCGATCACTAAAGGCTGCATATTATCTGCAAAGAAATAAAACTAAAATTACATCTTGATATTCACATCACACTCCATTAATAACTAACATCATATTTACCAGCAGTTATAGTAAAAATATATTGAAATGAATATCGTCAGAGAAGCCACAGCTTCCGACCGATGGTCGCGGGTCGATGGATTTCTTAGGATGGAAAAATCAAGGCGTGAAGATTTTCGAACTAGCAAATTAGAAGTTCGGAGCAAAATTCAATCGACCTTTCCCATCTAGATGTCTCTTTGAGGCGATGAGGTAATGACTTGTCATTCTCTGACTGTGTAGAAAAATAAGTGTAACTAAATTATCTGGGTTAAGTAACTCCCCGTCCCGCGCCGTAGCCGAGCGGTGTTAAGGTAGGAAGCCTTGGCGTAGAGCTACGGGACTTGCGCTGGTTCGAGTCTCCATGGGGGAAGAAATTTTCTCATGGTATTTCTGCCAGTATGGGACCGGTGCCCACCCAGCATCGTGAGGCAATTGGGTAGCTACAATAAGTAGCGGCTCCAGGTTGAGGAACCAGCTATAACGGCTGGGGGACTCGACATGCTAACCACATGTCACCCTTACACTGGCTGTTGATCATCTACCTCTGTGATTGACACATGTGGATGTGAAGGGCCAGCAGCCGGCTGGTAAAAGGGCAACCGCTGAAAAGTGGAAAGACCCTCAATCAATCGGAAGTAACTCCCCACATGCAGATGTAAGGGTGTAGGCATACATACAGACAACAGAAGCCGTTGGTTATTTAAAATTTAGACAATTCTCAAATCCAGACTACTTCATTTTTTTAATTAATTTATATTATAATGTAAACTAATTTATTTCTATTTAGTCTTATATTGAAACAAATAAGTATTAACAGTTTGACGATTTGACTTGCTTATATACATATGATTTCTATAATTATCCTTGCTTGTTTACTTCTAAAAATCAATAACTACGTTTTCTATGGTTTATTCATAATATGTTTTATTTTGCGCCCTTTTTATTGTAAAACAACCAGTAAATTAATTGATTCTATTTCTAAACTATTTTTTATGAAATCTAAATAATAAATAAAAATTCAATAAAAGTATTAAGATGTGACATAGTATAAAAATAGTTATTTTGAGACTAATTACAAAACATAATTTTGTAACGGGTTATCTACAATATTTCATCTATGTTCAGAGTATTTTAGTATATGCTGTATATTTACTATTATTTAATGAAATTTATTTATTGCGGAATCGATATGTTTAGAGAAAGAGCAATAGAGGGAGAGAAAAATGAACACAATTAATCAACAGACATTGCTATTATATTCTGCAATTTTGGGTGCTAGTTTCATATGTGAATTTAAGTAAAAATGAGCGGAGAAGGTGATTTTCACGGTTCATCAGGAAACATTTTAAAAAACAGTCCAAGATGCAACTATTAATATACTGCCAGAAAAGTCAAGGAAAGTTTATTTATGTAGTTATACAAAATCATTAAAGTGTATTTTACGTTTTGTTGAACCTGTATTTTACGTTTTGATAGCATGTTTTGTGTTTTGCTAGAATATAAAACATAGATCACTGATTGTTTTAATAGTAGATAAAATAATTTGACAGCGTTGATGATAAATGGTATAAATTGCCTTAATGTGTTTAACTAGAGATCGGGATTTGTATCTCCAAAATTTAAAAATGATATGCAATAGCACAATGTTTACTAGTTCTGACGTTATATACAATTTCGATGTAACAAAGGTATCGAACCTGTACTTGTGCGTCTGCCTTCAGTACGTAAACATTAGACAAAAAGTCGCTGACAATTGTTTCAGTAAAACATCACAGTGCGCTCTCTGTCATCGGAAGAAGTAAGTTACTTCCAGTGAAGTCGCTGTGCCGAATGTTATACAAGAGGTAGTGCCCTGTTTATACAGTACTAGCAGGGCCTGCGACGTTGTTCGTATGAATAAAATAATTTAAACAGGGTATGTATAAACAATTTAATAACATGTACACAAAGAAATATTAACATTGTGTTGTTGGAATAGTCTTCATAATTAAATCCTTAGTTTTAATCTAATTTTGATAGACAGAGAATAGTTGTTTATTTGTGAAAGATAGACATGGAGGCTGTAGCGGACATTGTTAGTGGTTTTTTAGAGTAGATGCAATTATGGTGGGAAAGAATTTTGTGTATTTGTTATGGCTTATATCAGCGTGGAAGCCATTTACAGCGTTCCAGAAAGCGATTCGTTTAGTATAGCCTGCCATGGGCACTTTATTTTTAACTCCGACCATGTGGTACGTACGGTAATATGGCGTGGTGTTACGGGCGTAAATTGTCTCACAATCGTTCTCTAAAATGATTGTAAAAAGTCATTCAAAGCGGTGAGTGGGAGTTGCTTTTTGTTTGAGCCCGTAAGGACAAACACATGGGCTGTTTTTTTCTCTCGGTGGGTTTTCACCCGTTTTTCCGCTGGCACCAATTTCATTCCCGACCACTTTTTCTTCATACTCATCTCATCCATGTCGTTTCATTTCGTTCTCTGTCTCTGGTGATGGTGCATCAGGCGTAGTAGGCCGGGCATCCCTTGTCATTCACAGACCTCTATAAAAGCGGCTTCATCTCATTTCTCATCCCTCGACCCGACCCTGAGTTTGACACCAACAAAAATTTGGAGAATATTATATATTATTAATTGTTATTATGTTATTATTATTATTATTATTGTGTATTATTATCTATTATTATTATTATTATTATAAATGACAGACGTCCCGCGCCGTAGCCGAGCGGTTAAGGTAGGAAACCTTGGCGTAGAGCTACGGGACTTGCGCTGGTTCGAGTCTCCATGGGGGAAGAATATTTTCTCATGGTATTTCGGCCAGTATGGGACCGGTGCCCACCCAGCATCGTGAGGCAATTGGGTAGCTACAATAAGTAGCGGGGCTCCAGGTTGAGGAACCAGCTATAACGGCTGGGGGACTCGACATGCTAACCACATGTCACCCCTACACTGGCTGTTGATCATCTACCTCTGTGATTGACACATGTGGATGTGAAGGGCCAGCAGCCGGCTGGTAAAAGGGCAACCGCTGAAAAGTGGAAAGACCCTCAATCGGAATAAATGACACTCACATAATCACATACATACAGACATGTATATATATATATATATGTCCACCGCTGTGGTCTCGAGGTAGCGTGCTGCCTTGTCACGCAGCGGGCCCGGGTTCGATCCCCGGTCGGAGCATTTTTTCTGGGTGAGGTTTTTATCGGGGTTTTTCCTCATCTGTAAGACAAATGTCAGGAAAACTTTAAGGCCCAAACGGTCCCCGAAATCATATGGCCATCATTACCATCATCACCCTTATCATTATCATCTTCATCTTTCACCGGTGTGGAAAGCAACGGGAAGCTACCACATCTACAATTCCCTAGTAAAGCTGCAAGCATAGCATGAAAATGCTATGATTGCAGAGAAGGACCTGCCTTCGGGCAGAATTACTATGGATGGATATATATATATATATTTATTTATTTATATGTAAGTAGTATATAGAAGATTTTAATTAAAAATTACATATTATTTTATAAGGAATATTTAGTTTTCTACTATACTACCAGAAAAAGTAAGTCCCAAAAATGAATGCGGCTGAGCTGAACGTCACACGAATCTAGAGTGTTTTACAATACAACTTCGAAAAATAATTTGATATTGCGCTGTAAGCATAATTAAAAATTAATATAACATATAACATTCATATAACGTTTAAAACTAGTGTGACGTCATATGAGTGTAATAGTCAAATTAACACAATAAACTTTGCAGGAATTTGTGCCAACTAAACTAATTTGTCATGTTAGGTACAGCGGTACAACAACTGCCACGTAATCACTAGCCATTGGTATTCGAGGAATTCACCTGCATGTTGCGCACTAGACTTTCTTTCACTGGAAGTAAAGTATGCATTTGGTATAAACCTAGTTATGTAAAAATGTTAATCCAGTGCCACGGTGTAAGACAAAGAGGGGTGAAATGTGTTCAGGTGACTCACTGTAAAATAAATTACAAGATAAATATGCATATAAATATATATATATATATATATATATATACATACATACACATACATATATGGATCCATATTCCGAACTAATATATATATATATATATATATATATATGATAATACGATCTTACAATATCGAAATATATAATATGTAACCGTCTTTAGATAACTTCCTAATTCCGCTTTCTGTGACTGAAACAAGATCCGGGATTCGATTGCAAAACTAGTACATGTTAAAATGAAATTTATCTGCATTGTTGGGATTTGGCTGTTTTGTTTGTGATAGTTTTAAGCCATTCCTTCTATTGTTAAGCATATGGTTATTGTATTTTGAGATGGCCTTGATTTATCTGATTTTTCATCTTGCCGTCCTTGACCTTCTCTTTGTGTATCCATCTGCAGGGGACGTCTTTTACTGTAGAGCTTTCATTGAATAATATGCAGCAAAACTACCCTAGTGATTCTGAAAGTAATTACATTCTTATCTTATTACATTGTCATTAGCGAAATAAAAATAATTGATTAGTAATTTATTGTGTAACTAAATGAATTGTGTGTGACAGTTTTATTAAGACAATAGCGAGGAAATACTAAAACCCAACACACGCCTTATTTTTAATAATGCCAAGAAACTGGGTCTGGAAGTATAAATATCAATAGAACTAAATGCGTGATCACGTGAGGGAAAGAATAAATAAATAGAAATGGACAAATAACATAAATAATGAACTGTACATTATCAGACTCGTAAAAGAACTCAAATCTGAAAAAAGCCTCGGAGCAAAATTTAGTCAACTTTCCTGTAAGCAAGCAATACCTTATTTATCTATATTTGTCTCTTTGAGTCGGTAATGCTGACCACGTGCCTTAACAACATATGTAGGGAATTAAGCATAACTAAATTAGCTCGGTCAAGAATCTCTTAACAAAGGAGCGGCTAAGACTTCACTCAAAGGACCGTGAAGCCAAAGGAAGGAAATCCATCCATAATAATTCTGCCCGAAGGCAGGTCTTCACTGCAATTATAGCATTTTCATGCTATGCTTGCAGCTTTACTAGGGAATTGTAGGTGTGGTAGCTTCCCGTTGCTTTCCACACCGGTGAAGGATTATGATGATGATGATGGCCACATGATTTCGGGGACCGTTTGGGCCTTAAAGTTTTCCTGACATTTGTCTTACAGGTGAGGAAAAACCCCGACAAAAACCTCACCTATAAAAACTGCCCCGACCGGGATCGAATCCGGGTCCGCTGCGTGACAAGGCAGCACGCTACCTCTAGACCACAGCGGTGGACAGGAAGGAAATAATAAACAAAAAATATGTGCATAAAGAAATTCAAACATAGGCTCAACTCTGGAAACTCCTGCTACTATACATTGTAGGAACTCTGCCAAACTAATTCTGTACAAATGTTGAATTAAAATTACATAAAACAAAAAATATTTCTATTTATGTTAAATATCTTTACGGAGATATCTTTCATTAAGAGACGAGAAAAGAGCTCATTTTCAAAACTTATCTTGTCCCAAACTAACTTCTTTCGTGTCTACATTCATCTTAGATTATTCTAAGTAAATATTTTAGCATTTTCGGCTTCAGAAAAGCCATTAAATTAGCAGAAACGTTCGATAAAAGTGGCTATTGTATTCAAATCTTTTTACAACAAAATAGGGACCTTCGATTAGTTCCTACAAATGTACGAAAATGGACGATGAATCTTGTCCACCTTTGTGGTAACCTCATTGCCTTGAACGCAACGGGTCTGGATTCGATCTCCGATCGTTGCAAGTTTCCTATATGAAGCTTTTTCGTGGTTTTTCATCACCTGTAAGACAAATAACACAACACTTCAAGACTCAAATAGTCTCCGAACGCCATCTGGCCAGTACAATCATCCATAACATATTCGCCTTACGTACTATATGAAGGGGTATATGGGAGAGTGGTTCAGTTTTTTTTACAAAATGGATAAAGTAGATGGTTGTAAAAGAAACAGCATACTGTATTCCAGATGCATCAACGATTAATACAGTACATCACTTAGGATAATAAATATTTCTATGTTTATTAACATTCTTTGTGCACTGACTAATAAAATCCCGCTTTTTTCTCAAAATGAATAAAAATGATTATAGGACACGTTTAAGGTATATAGAACATTATAATGCAATTAATAGTATTACATTTACGACTAAGGGGGGTTTAACAAAAGAGTTTGTGAAATAAAGCGAATTAATACGACCAAATCATTAAACAACAAATTGACGAAATTTTGCGTGTTTTTACAAGTTTGGAATATGACTGGTTCTATAACGAATATTAGATTAAAATAATACACATTTAAAACATTGTCTTATAGAATCAGAAAATTTGATCTTTGAAGCTATATATTACGTCAACAAAATTATTTTCTCCGTCATTAAAACATATTCACCTCGATATGACATTTTCATGAAATCGCTCTATAATTCCTGAGAAAGAAGAGGAGGGAAAAATGAAGATAGGAACGTCATATAGCTCCTATGGGTGACAGTAGAAATTTAAAAAATATATATCGGGGAAATCCTTGGGAAAATCCTGTTAAAATGTTTTTTTTTTTTCGCAAATGGGAGGATAATATTCGGATGAATCTTAGGGAACTGAATATCGGATGCATGAACTGTATTGAGCTGATTCAGAATAGGACTTCAAGTAAATGCAGAATCGAACTTACTGGTTATAAAAGTATAGAGGTAGTTAGAATCGTAATTTACACTGTCGATCTAGTTTGTTAAAAGTTTATATAAATCCGAAAGAATATTTCATAGTGCGCCATGTTCAGTAACTACTATTAGGACTTGACAGTGGTCTGTAAAATAGTTTTTGTTGACAAATTAAGCCCTATGCGTACCCCTTCATATATGAATGAGCGAATGTCGTGATTTGTTTAAATGTTGTCTCTGATGTGGCCCTACCATTGAACTGATCACTCATCCAAGAGGGCCTACATGTCATAGTATGGTTAAAAACGTATTATGTTATCTGTAGATAAAATAGTATACTGTAACGGGAGAGGTTAAACTAAGCTAGAGAGGGGGGGAGACTTTTGGAAAGACAACTCCTCAAAATATTGCTCTGAAAAAATTCATTAAACACAAATTTACATTATTATTTATATATTGACTTAGGCTTTCACGGCCGGAGTTATTATGATGATCTTGTAGAAGATTTCCGGCTGTTGGCCGTGGTCTTGAGGCTTGTAGTTCCCCGACGTTTCGCCAGAGACTGCATCCGTTGTCTCAAGACAACCGTTGAGGATTCCGGACGCAGTCTCTGGCGAAACGTCGGGGAACTACAAGCCTCAAGACCACGGCAAACAGCCCGGAAATCTTCTACAAGATCATTAATATTTATGTTAATTTCGCTCTTCGTCTGAGATAAATTAAATTAAAAATTATATAAAATAAGAAACGAAGATATCCGCAACCTCAACATCTTTCCCCTCCATGAAAAAAAATTGGATTTTAGAAGAAGACGGAATTCCCATGTATTCAGGATGCCAACATTCAGCATTCTAAGACAAGCCTATGACTACAAAGCAACGGAATTTGGGACGACCAAAGAAGCATTGGAAATATTTAATTTAACTGTAACATAGGCTGGAACAGGAGATTCTCCTAAAGCTGAAGCGATGAGGCAGTGATGACTGAAATAACTTTGTTTCATGGTTATGTAGTATTCGACATATTCAGAATCACTCTTTATAGTGCGAACATATAAAAATCTAGGCAGAGTATTTCCCCTTATTAGAACGCCTGAACAGCTTGTAGAAGGAACGTAAGTAGTGGCTTTAGTTGGTGAAAACGTTGGTTTTAAACGATAGTACGCCTTATGAGAGGTGTGATGTGCGGAAACAGTACGCCTTACCCTGATGTTGCAACCATGATTCCAACTCTCGCTACGGGACAGTAGCATTAATATTCTCTTACCAGATCCTTTCCAAACCTACATTTCTTCTGTATAAAGTGGTTTATTATCTACTGTTTTCAAGAACTGGTAAACAAGTCTCGCTTCACTCTGTAAATCATTTCAAATTCTAACTTTGGCTCGACATGCAACTATATCTCCATCGTCCATCAATCACAATTATTGAGTCTTTAATCAATTTAGATAATGTGTTGCCCTCTTCCCGTCTTAAAAATGGTGTACAACTCTTAAAATTAAAAAAAAATAATAAAAAAGAGAGAAGTCTTTAAAGAAAAAGATCAATGCCAGTTGGTTGTCATTATGACATTTCTAGAATTGTCTCCTATCATGACGTACTTGTAACCATCATCTGAGGTTGGGGCTCTTGAAGGCGGGGTTACGCTGCCCCGACGATATGGAGGGTGATGATGATGGTAATGATGCGCCAGGAGAGTCCTTAACTAAGCTTAGTCTAATGAGTCGAATATGATAATGATGACCATTGGTGTTCAGGGGACTGTTTGGACCTTAACGTTTCCTGGAATTTGTCTTACAGGTGAGGGAAAACCTGAAAAAAAAACTTTACCCAGGAAACTTGCCCTAACCGGGGATCGAAATCGGGCCCGCTGCGTGACAAGGCATCACACTACGTTGAGACTACAGCGGTGTACTAGAAATATGTATAAGTTATATTATTCCGCAGATTTTGGGGAGTGCTCGCATACAACTGCTTTCAATCTAAAATTTTTGTATTATACTTCCCGTTGATACGTGTAGAGGATGTCATACACAAATGACATGCCAAGCACATTAATAATAATTATAATAAATTATTATTATTATTTAATTATTATTATGAATTATTATTATTATTATTATTATTATTATTATTATTATTATTATTATTATTATTATTATTATTATTTATTTAAACTGGCAGAGTTAAGGCCTTAAAGTCTTATCTTCCACTGAACCCGTGAAAAAATATAGACCTTTAATATCGTAACACAGAATAATTATTTCAGGACTTCATTTTCATAAATGTGGTGGGAAATAGGCCTAATCTAAGGTCGCTATTTTGCTGTAACAAGAGTTAGTTTGATTATAATAGCCACTTTTAAGGCAAAGTTTATATTAATGTTTTTAAAATCCATCTTCCGACAGAATTCGTGCGACTTTAAGGCCCGGGTAGGGCGTGGAATGTAAAATGTGTTCTGCGTTAATTGAATTGGAATTACTGTTATTTTAGATCAGTCTTTGAAGAGATTGATGGAGACCATAAGAAGTCACTAGACCTACTTCCTGACTTGGATTTTAGAATTTTATTATTATTATTATTATTATTATTATTATTATTATTATTAAACAATTTCAAGAAGAGAAAACAATTACAAACTCAGTTATAAGGGAGAAAATTAAGATTGAAGACACTATTTTAGGTTATATTAAAACTCAGCAATTAAGATGGTACGGGACATGTCCAGCAAATGGAAAAGGATCGGCTACCAAAATGTGTTTTGGAATGGAAACCTGAGGGAAGAGGAGGCAGAGGAAGACCTAAAACCTACTGGAGTCGGAGAATGTATTTATACATGAAGGAGAAACATCTACAACCTGGAGATTGGATGGACCAACAAAATTGGCTATTAGGAATCGAATGATGTCAAAGACATTAATCAACTGATGATCTATCTATATAGGCCTACTATTTTTATCAACATTAGGCCTATATTTCCGTAATAGTAAACTAATAAGTTTTATAAATAGATGCTTAAGAATATAAACAATCAAATGGCTATAAATAATAGTAATAAAGAGCTGTTGGGGGCAAACAGACAAAAATAAATTATAGAAATAAGAAGACGAAGTTCATGAAATAATAAATTGACGATAATTAATTGTCAGAAGATATTAATTGATAATAACTGGTTGCGTGATGAATAGTCATAAATTAAATACGTACATCATTAATTACTCTACTCTCTGATTGCTTAGTAGAATATCTGACATAATGAATAGAACAGTGTCAGCGAAATGAAATATATTTTGTCTTTTCACTAATGATGTAATTATCATTATTGATTAATTATATTTAATTGTTTAACTTATTCAATTAGGCCTACGGTTGTCATTCTATGGCATTGCTTATTCTATTAAATTAATAAATTGTTGTTTTTATTATTCTACTACGATATGATTATTATTTTCTACTATGTAGGCCTACTTGTTATAGATTTAGGTCGGATATTTAAACTGGCGTAATCCTGGCGGAACTATGGCCCCGGGATCGACTTAGTCTACAATTTAATGAGTAAAAGGGGCGAGGTGTAACACGATAGATTTTTTACTTACGCACTTTAACACAACACATATGCATATAATAATATAATTATTCTTTTTAGCCCTGGAAAATTATTATCTTCATCTTATTTTAGTCGTAATTTTGAAAACAAAGTGGGACTATTTCCTGTCCCGACCGCTCTAATAATACATCATGGAGGTAATGACCATACTAATAACTGTGATTGCTACTGTTATTCTATGAGTTATTGTATGAACCTGCGATAAACTCTCTAATAACCAACGATATCCACGTTAATTATTAATAAAAATATACACAACAGTTGAACATTACTAACCAGCGATATCACATCACCGATAACTCACTGCTCATAAGTATGGTTGCTTTTTATACAATTACCATCACTTTATTGTGCTACTTTTACATATAAATTAATTTAGAGTAGGTTAGAGTAATTGAATTAGGTTAGGTTAGCCTTTAGGTTCTTATACATGTAGGTTAGGATAGTTTTTAGTTTCAGTTGTCTTCAATAACAGTTGTCCTAAAACAGTTCTATTAGATTCCAAAATGGCCGACGGTTAAAATGAAAATTACATATTTAAGCTAATTTATTTCATATTATGTTTAAATACTTTAATTGTGCTTCTTTTCCAAAGATTCATTTCATTAAAACCATTACGTAATATGAATATTTGCATTAAAATTGTCATCAATTACATAATTAAAAATCGACTGTGATACACCCCAACCAGTAAAAGATACATGTTATGGTTAAAATGTCGCAAATTTGACTAGCTGAGCCGAAGAGTAGTAGATTGTCTCAAGGGACACCTCGTCGTGGCACCTGGGCAACATTCTATGGCTTAGCTATCAGGACAAAAAGCGAGTTCCTGACGCTAAAATTGGGAAGTGCCAACTAAGGGAGATAACCCTGTCAGAACATCTATTCTCTTAGAGTCTAACATAGGTTAGGCATGGCTGTGAAAACTCCATCTTATAAAATAGCTCTTTTCACGAAACCTTCATCATCATCATCATCATCACTCCAGGGATTAGGCAATTGCCCGTTCCGACTTCATAATGCATCAGCCCAACGTCTTCTAGGTCTTCCAACATCACGCCTTCCTCTTGCTTGATAATTTCTGGCTAACAATGGATATCTCTCCTTGCTCATTCCATCCATGTGATCAATCCAATTTCTGTCTGTAATTCGTGACTTTATCCAACAAAGGCTGTACTTTCAATTCTTCTCTTATATCCTCATTTCTTATTCTATCAAGTCTTGTACATCCTTTTACTTGTCTTAGGAACCGCATCTCTGCCGTCTGTATTCTATCCTTCTGTCTTTTTCACTGGAGGCCCAAGTTTCACATCCATACAATATTGTGTGGAACCGCCATAACATTATACATTTTTATCTTGGTTTCTTTTCTAATTTTATTTTTGAATGTTCTCTGTATTGTTCCACACACAACCGTCTGAAATTTATTTATTTTGGAGTCAATATCTCTTTCCCACATTGTAGCCAACATCACAGCCCAAATATTTGAAACTAGACACCTGTTCTATACTTTGATTTTCTAAAATAATTTTGGTTCTCACGGGATCTCTTCCTCTAAAAGCCATGGTCTTCGTTTTCCTTACAGAAATTTTTAGATCGTATAATTTACATATTTCATTTAATGCATGCATTGATTTCTGTAAGTCGTCTTCATTTTTTCTGTATTATGATTACATCGTCAGCAAATAAAAGATTATTTATGCACATTTTATTATCCATTCTTATTCCTGGATTTACTAAAACTTTCCATTTATTAAAATATCGTCTATATATATATTAAACAAAGTGGGTGATAAACAAAACTACATCCTTGTCGTAATCCAGTATTTGTTTTGATTGCATCTGTTCTTTTGAATCCGGTATCTATAATTATATTTGTGTCTTCATATAATGTCTTTATTGTTTCTACTACAAGGCACAGCGGGTATCCTTTCATTCGTAATATTTCCCATAATTTTTGTCTGTTTACTCGATCGAAGGCCTTATCCAAATCTATAAATCCTATGTGAGTTTCTAAGTTATGTTCTCTTCTCTTTTCTATGAGTTGTTTCAGTGTAAAGACATTGTCTATACATGACCTTCCCTTTCTGAATCCACTTTGATTTTCACTTATTATTACTTCTGTTATGTTTTCTCAATCTATTATTTATTATTTTCGTATATATTTTTGTAGCCAGTATTCATTAGCTAATCCCTCTGTAATTCTCGCAATTTCTCCGGTCTCCTCTTTTGAATATATTCTTGACAATTGCTGTTTTCCAAGTGGTTGGAATCCCATAGGTCTGCCAACATATATTAATTAGATGAAGTATTCGTAGTTTACACAATATTCCACTATATTTGATTAATTCCATATTTATATTATCTAATCCTGTTGCTTCCTATTCTTAGTGGTTTTCAAAGCCATTTCTAATTCATTTATGTCTATACAATCAATATTTTCCACTTTTATTTCTTCCTCATTGTTCTCTTTTCCTTCAATTTCCTCCTTTTTCCAAAGTTTTTCATAATGCTGGATCCATTCTTGTTCTGGGATTATATTCAATCTGGCAGAATCTTTCTCAGTCTGATTTAGATGTTTCACTAATTTATAACCTATTTCTTGTCTTCCATACATATCATGTTCTACTGAGCTTATAAATTTATCCCATGACTCCTGATGGGATTTTCTTATAATGCTTTTAGCAATTCTCCTTTTCATTTTATATTCTTCATAAGATTCTTCTGTTTTCAGTCGTAAGTATGTATGATATGCTTTTTGTTTTTCATTCACTGCATTTTGTATATTCGCATTCCAAGTTCTCAAGCCCTTCCTATTCCTTATTCTATTTTTCTTTCCTAATATCTCATTTGCTGTTTTATGTATTACATTTGATATATTTTCCCATTCAATATTTATATCTTCTGACGTCGCTATCTCTGATATAATTTTTATTCATTCTGCTTTCATAATGTTGTCTAATACTTTGATCTTGTAATAATATATTTTTATATACTTCTTCTTGGTTTTCTTTGTTCTTTATGTTATTTTTCCGCCATTTAGCTATTATGTTTTATTTTGCTTATCACGAGATAGTGATCAGAGTATATATCGCTGCCTCTATGTACTCTCCACATCTTTACACCAAGGCTCCTAGCTTGTTGTTTACGATTAAATAGTCAATTATTGATCTTGAGTTATATCCACTTCTTGTATATTTATGTATGTCCTTTTTTTCGGAAATAGGTATTCATTATTTTTAATTGATTATAGGCTGAAAACTGTCTCAAATCCTTTCCATTTTCATTTATTGTTATTTCTCCATTATTTCCTATTACATTAGGTATAGGGACATTGCCTAACTCTGGCATTTAAGTCTCCACTTATTATTAAATGATGATCTTTTGTATATTTATCAACTAATGTTTGTAATGTTTTATAAATGTTTTTGTTTTCTTCTTTCTTGCCTTCCTCTGGGGCCAACACAGCAATTATCATCATATATCCTCTTTCAATTTTAAATCTGGCTATCAGGATTCTTTCATTTAAAACTCATAGCTATTCAATTTGTTCTTTCCATTTTTCATTCTATAAAATTGCTACTGCTACTCCACACTGCGCTCTTGTTGTCTGTTCTACTCCGCTATACAACATAGTATAGTGTTGTAAGTCCTTTGTTCCTTTTAGTTTCTTTTTTGTTTCTGTTATTGTTGCTATATTTATTTCTTTTTTCTTTAATTCTCTTTCTAATTCTTTCTTCTTTTTGTATTTATTCCCCTTACGTTCCAATTTCCTAATTTCAAAATGTCCTTTATTCCAAACGTATCCTTTTATCTTGCTTGGGTCGGTTCCTTTTATGACAATCCGGCTGATTTCCATGAAGCTTCTCAGTAAGATAAATGTCTCCTGGAAGCGTTACGAGCGCTTCGCAGGACAAGGATGGTGGAAGGGCTGCTTCCTCTGAGCCTCCAAACATGCTCCTCTGGGTATCCACCCCCAAGAGAGGGCTGCTTCTTCCGCTCTTCAAGCCCTACAAGTTTAGCTGTGCTATTCCTTGTCGCCCTGTTGACCGTTGAAGACTTGACTTGACGAAGATGTGGCCGCCCAATATGGATACAGACGCCATTCCTTCGTTGTGAGCTATACTTAGTTTCCCCTCGCCTCTTACCCACCAGCAAGATTAACCTAAGTCAATCTTCCCCAGTAGAGTCGTCTGGTTCATCGGGTACTAAGCCCCCCCACCCACGTCAAGGTGATAGCTCCTGGGGGGGGTCAATCACAGAGGTAGAATGATCAACAGCCAGTGTAGGGGTGACATGTGGTTAGCATGTCGAGTCCCCAGCCGTTATAGCTGGTTCCTCAACCTGGAGCCGCTACTTATTGTAGCTACCCAATTGCCTCACGATGCTGGGTGGGCACCGGTCCCATACTGGCCGAAATACCATGAGAAAATTTCTTCCCCCCATGGAGACCCGAACCAGCGCAAGTCCCGTAGCTCTGCGCCAAGGCTTCCTACCTTAACCGCTCGGCTACGAAACCTTCATAGAAAAGTAATAAGCGGATTGAAGGAACATAACAATAGCTACAAGGCTAGACCGAGGAAGAAGTGACTGCACGAAATATAAGAGGACCTTGATAAAATTAAAATTAGGAAATGGATAAAGAAAGTCATGAAGAGAATGAGTGAAGAAGGATTGTAAAGGAAGCCAAAACCAACCCTTGGCTGTAGAGCTGATAAAGAAGAAGAAGAAGAAGAAAGGCACAGAAATGTCCCTATACTTCTCCTGAAAGTCTTAATGTAGTATTCTTTAGTTCCACAAATAAAATAAAATAAAATAAAATAAAATAAAATAAAAGTCAGCATCAAAAAAAGCTTTACTCTAAGTCTAATCCAACGCAAACTGTGATTTTCGACTTACAATATTCTCGTTGCGTTGGAAGCAAACAAAACTTCTTCCTAATACTCTTGGAAAGTGAATTTTTTGTATTTGGTCGTTGCTTATTGTTATATTGAGATATTTATTTTCATATTTCATTAAGTGTTTACATATTTTGCACATAAGTATTTTACCGCCAGCCAGTCGAAAAATAAGCTATATCGAATCCGCCAACTATTAACGTACATTTGTAATTTTATTGTTAAAGAGACACTGAATTCCCACATGTTGTTTGCCTATATTTTATAACAACGTGTTAGAGAAAAAAAGAACGTTACAATTTTACACATTTAAAAAATATTTTAAATACTTACTATTGATTGTATTAAGAACATTCAGTCTTGTTGACGAAATTGAAATATCAAGAATTAGTTAGTTGAAACTCATTGAAGGAATGTCGCCAAAAAAAAATCCACAATTTTTTTACTCATTTATAAACCTAAAGGGAAATTAATGTTGGTCATCCTATAATGAGATGGAAGTCTCAAACTCTGGATGTAGAATAAGTCAACGGCCTAATTCCAGGAGACATTCCATGTCACTCTATCATTCTCGTTCATTCCATATGACCTGCCCATTGCAGTATATGGAACTTACTGTCTTTTATTGTATCCTGTTTCCCATAAAATCATGTAGCTCACTGTTATGTGATTTTATCCATTAATCGACTGTTCGTCTCTCTTTTGGCCCAAAGATTTTCCTAGACATTTTATTCTCAATTACTCTTTATTTTCCCTTTGTTAAAGTAAGAAATATTCGCATCCATATAGTGTAACTGGTATGATCGTTTTATATGACCTAGTTTTTGTTAAAAATGTTTGAGAGAAAATAGGATGACAAGCGTCACTATAATTATTAATAGCATATGTTTCCAGAGTTGAGCCTATTGTTAATTTTATCCTGACACTAACATATGTTTGTAATTATGATTTCTAGATATTTGAATTGTGCATTTCTTCAAAATCTCCATAATTTATTATTAAGAGTCCATTACCATGAAATAATGCATTTCTACGTGTATTAGTTTTGCTGCTATAATTATTGAAGACAAACAGAAAAACAAGTATTGTTCACACAAAAACAAGAATTAAAATAATTAATGTTAATGTATACAATCCTTGTTCTTCTCACAAAGCGAATCTTGGAACTATTGATGTCGCTGAGACATCCCATATTTTTCCGACCTGACAATTCAAAAGTCCAAAAAATATCCACCAGATGTCGGGGTTATCTCCATTTTTGTTCTTTTTTTGTTTTTTGTGTACGGTAATTCTTTGTTTTCCTCTGTTTTTCATTTAGCTCAGTTTCTAGTGTTATTTAAAATAATAATGTGATATATTATTTTTCTTCATATTCTTCTTCTTCTTCTTTTTCACTTCCTAATTTAGGCATTAATTGCCTGTTCTGGTGAAATATATACCGGTATTAATGTTTATTTAAAAAACACTTTTATTTGGGTAAACGTAGAAAAGAGCAATAACTGCTATTATTAACATCAATTCGAATGTAACCGACATACTGAAAATTATCCATTTATTATTAATATGGTAACATATTAATGAGATGCGATTATGCGCCGCACAGCAGGCTATACAAAGTGGGACCATTAAAGAAATCAGGAAATTATGGAAGAGTTGGATGTAGAACCCATTCTTCATAATATACAAAACTACCAGAACAACTGAAAAGCCCATCTTCAACGAATGCCGTCTCATAGAATTCTAAAGGCCATGCTTCGTTACTGCCTCCAAGGCAAAAGATCGCTGGGACGTCCAAAAAAGCACTGGGCGGAAAATTCCTCTTTGAGACCGTAACAGGCCACACGGCGTAATACTTGCATAGATGATGATGATGATGTTTATCAGAGATATATATGTAATGTATTATTTGTTTTCTAAAAAACATACGGAATATCGTAGGATGCGGTTTGTATCGTAAAATGCCCAAATGATGTAATAATTTCTTGACAAAAGACAATGACTTTTAGTGTAGAAGTATAATAAAGAATCTAAAGCTATATATAGAAGTAGTGTTGCAAGGCCTCTCAGCATGGTTGGACCACTTTTTGTATTTCTCAAGGTCACGTCCTCTCACTTTAAACCTGATACAAGGCCGAACAACGAGGAATCGCTCACAGACATTTTTCAAACACTGTTACACTCTATATCAAAATGTCAGACGTGAAAGCAATATATAAATGGAAGGGAAATTTTATCACGACAATACATGGATAAAATCACAACTCCACGTTCATCAGAATAACATTACGCAATAATAATAATCATCATCCGGTATCATGACAACTGCCGCCGTCTTCCGGAAACCAAACGCCATTCGTCTCTGTTCATCCATTGATCTTCCTCCAATCCTCTGATGATCATAGCCGCTTGCACACACCTTTTATCCAGTTTTCTTTGGTCTTCATTTCTTCCTCCTTTCTATTGGGATCCATTCCATAATAAGTTTAGGCAATCTTTGCTCTGGCATTCTTTTGACATGGCCATACCACAGTAATCTTTTCTTTTCTGTAATGTCTATGATGTGCGGCTCCTCTTGTACACTCATATTTTCCCTCATTTCTTCAGTTCGTATTCTACCCATTCTAGATTTTCCAGCTGATCTTCTTAAAACATCCATTTCTGTACTTAAAATTATTTTCATTTACCTGGTAAGAATTTGCCAAACTTCAGCACCATATGTTAAAAAGCTCTGAACTATGGTTTGATATATTTTTAATTTTCTATTTTTTGTAATATTTTTGCTCCACCAAACAGAGTTTAAAGCATTTATTGCTTGTTTTATTTGTGTTATTCTATATAATAATAATAATAATAATAATAATAATAATAATAATAATAATAATAATAATAATAATAATTAATACTCTGGAAAGTATGGTATCATGCAACACGGGACTCTTCTCATCCCAAACATCTCTCATGCTAAACATGCTAAACGTTTTTTATCAATGCTCCAGGTTACCTTTGACATTTTTGGGTATACTCTTCTGACATTGGGGGAATTGTAATCCACTTCTTAAGTTGAGGCGCCTGGAAGGCGGAGTTATGTCACTACGATTATATGGGTAGGTGATGAATGATAATAGAGTGTCAGAAGAGCCCTTAAATATAAACCTAACCTAAATACAGACTATGGGGGGCCACAGGAATAATTCCCTTAAAAACACTGTGGTCTGATCGGGAATCGAACAAGGGATCACATGAACAGTCAGAAACTCTGACCGTTAGCCCATGAGAGTGGTCGAAATATGTTAAACTAAAAATGTATATAAAACAGTTATTCTTCCAGTTACTTTATATGGATGCGAAAAATAGTCTCTTGCTTTAAGATGTGAGAAAAGATTGAGTATTTGAGAATAAACTGCTCAGGATAATATTTGTTACAAAGAGAGATCATCAGAGAGGTGATTGGAGAAAACAACACAAACAGTGAACCACATTATATTTACAGAAAATCAGATGAAATAAGAACAGTTAAGCTTCATAGATTGCAATGGGTCGAACACGTTAAAGGAATGAGAAATTAATTAGGGACATGAAACTTCTTGCAGGAAAACTTGAATAATAGCGCCCAGTAGGTAGGCTAAGAATGAGGTGAAAGAATAACATTAATAATGATCTTTTGAGGAAGGTGAATTATATCAGGAATGATAGCAAAATATTAGCTCTACATAGGGAATATATCGAGAGCTTATGTCCGCTCAGCAATTGAACCTGGAAGTTTAATAGTGCCATAGAGTTAGTTAGTTGTGATAACAATGATTTTACTTAATCTGGCGTAGTTAATATTGCTCAAGCAGGCTAGATAAACTTACAATAATTATTAACAAGTCGACCCGCTGGATATAACAACATTATTTTATCATAAGTAATGCCACGAGTGATTTCCAAATTTATCTAGAGAATTTGGAAATCGATATAAGAAAGGAACTAAATATTTTAAAACTTACAGACCGAATAATTAAATGTAGGAACGACTGGAAACAACATATTGATAGAATGCCAGAAGTAAAATTTCCAAAATTATTGCTAAATTATAAACCGCACGGAAGGAGAAATGTTGGACGCCCACACAGAAGATGGTCTTGAACAATTTTAACAATTCTAGCTTTCGTGAAACTGAAACGAGCCAACAGGCTTAATCCCTGGATGATGATGAATTTGGAAATCAAGAGTGGCATTTGTTAGGATTATTTAACGAATAAAATTAACATGTTTACTCACAAATCATTATTTAAATATAGTTATTTTAAAATATGTATATATTTAATGTAAACGGCGATGTTTGAAAACAAATGAGAAACGTTATGTTTCACTTGTTTATCACTGCAACCAGATCATATTATTTATTGGCAAAAGATCGCAATATTGTAAGAATGTGGAGAAAAAATGAAACACATCGAACTGTATATTAATTAATTTTTGATGTCCTAGGATGTAAATTTGTAAATTATATTTTTCTGGAACATTATTACCTGGGAAGAAATACGTTTAATAAAGTGCAAACAGTGCTTCCTTTTTTTTTGTGGTATAATCAATTGCTACAAATGTTTTATATTATCTCCCGCAACCACGGTAATGTTACATTCATGCACTATATATATATATACAATCTGCTAGCCACATGTAGTACTGTAAAATAACGTTATGACTATTCAGAATGTTAAAAAGGAGAAGCTTGATTTTACAGTGATAAAATTAAACTGAAAAAATCGAGGTGAAAAGACTATGATTGGTTGTAAATAAAAAATCATTGAAATATGATTGGTCATTGACTCTCATTTGGGGTATGAGTTAAATAGTCATTAAAATGTATTATTGTATAGTAAGTCTATTTATAATTATCTATTCAAAATTATTCCAAATTTAACGAATAAAATAGGTACAATAAAAATTAGGAAAATCCAATGGAAAATGACACTATTAATAACTAACTCATTAGCATCTCTAACCCACAGGCCTGTGGCTATCCGGACATAAACTTCATATGTTCCTATCCATTTTAAAATCATTCCCAGTATAATTCTTATCTCTCAATAATTCATGGTTCATGTTTTTCTCCTACCTATATCTTGGTCTATTTACTGTGCGTTTCCCCCCTGGTTTTCCTACTAGATGTTTCCATGTCCCTCTGTCCTGCAATTATATTAGCTGCCAGTCGAACTGCCAAGGTTCCAGGTCGAATCATATTTCTGATTGTCTCAATACAAACTATGAATGGCATTAAAACGGGTGCATTCCCCATTCTTGCCACATGCCCTGCCAACTCAGTCTACGAGACTTCACTATTATTGTATATAATTTCTTACAAATATCATGCAACTCTCTGGGGTTTTCTGCATTCACTTGAATGTTCATCTCTCTTTGGTCCAAAAATCTACCTAAGCATGAAGTAAGATTAGCGTTAATCTTATTATCTTTTATTTTTATAGTAGGGAGTTATGATTTCATAATATTTAATATATTTCAGGATCTTTTTCTCAAGTAATCGTAATATTTACTCTGCTCTTAAAGTAAGAGATCATTTTTCGCATCCATTTAATTTAATTAGAAGAATAATCGTTTTATTTATTCATAGTTTTAACTGTTTTATTAGAGAATTTGGGATGAAAATTGTCCCTAAACCGAATAAACACGCGTTTCCAAAGCTAAGCTTACGTTTAACTTATTTCTCAACATTTTCCTTTTAGTAATCAGTTTTGCTAGGTATTTGAATTTCGTTACGTCTTCAAAATTTCCCCTGTTTGTTGTTAATTGTCTATTTCCGTTATATACCGTAACACATTTCTACGAGTGGCCATATATTTAGCTTTATTTTGTCGAATTCCTTTCCAGTTGCTTACTGTTATTTATCTAAATCAGATAAAATGTGTTTCTTTATTTCAAATTTAACGATTAAAAAAAGATACAGTAGAATTTGGAGAAATAAAACTATCAATATCAAGTAATACATTTAATTATCCGAGAAACTAGACAATCCTTTCCCTTAAGAAAGTGTGTTTAGTGTTTACGAGCGAGATGAACTAGTGAACACAGAATGTGATACAGCCAGGCAGTAACAGTGCTTTCACACGGACTGGACGTCCAACACCCAGGTGCTGAATTCTCGGTGTCTTCCGGGTCCACTTATTTATTCGATATCAGCAGGCAGTTTATGCAGTGAATGATCGTACAGTTAAACATTTTTTACTAAAAATCCAAAATTATGCCAATCGATAAGCATAATTCATAATAAAATTCCGTTGAGGCGAATATCATAAAGTCTATCTATTCAGGCGTAACAGCTAAAGTTGGGCCTTAGCCTATCCACTGTTAGAAGCTACTAGACCAAGTTAATTAAGTTACGCTTATTTCCCAAAGATGACATGAATGGTATGCGGTCAACATACCGACCCATTGAGACATCTAGTAGGCAATAAAGGTTGTTACCAGGATGAAAAAGATAGGTACATTTTACATAGAGGCCTCTTTATTCAGGTTTAAGGATCTTTTACGAGCCTGAAAATATTCGGCTCGGGACTCACGGCTTAAAATCCCTCCCGGAGAACTTGATCTTTGGATTTTTCCATCCTAAAAAAATTCATCATCACCTGCCAGGTTTGAACCCGCGATCTTCGGGACCAAAGTCAAGGAACATAACCGCTAGTCCACCGCGGCTGACGAATATAAAATAAAATATAAAAATGCATAGATAATTTGGCAGATGCCGTCGTCCTCAACTGGATTATTTTTTTTAACTGTAGGCCTTTCAGAAACCGGCTTCTATCTTTAGCAGAAGGGTGAGCAGCAGGAAAGAAACGACAGCAGAAGAACCTAAAATTATTATCAGAACATTTATGTAGAATACACAACACAGTTAAATAGGTCCAAAGAGAAAATCAAACAATAAAAGAAGTATCTAAAATCATTATACGGTCGCATAATAAATATAAATCAGTATCATAAATGATCCACAGTAAGTAATCTCCTAAGAGAAAATAGTTACCACGGAAGAAACGCCCCGAAGAAAGTAACTTGTCAATTAAAAAGTAATAAATAGAACTGAAGTTATGAATATTCAGATTTTATAAAAGTAGAGTTTCGATTCATATATAATCCCCCAAAATGAGCTTATTAATTAATCAAACAACCCACCGTACAAACGCTTTTTTACACTCACAATAATTCACTTACTACAAAAAAAAAGAGGCCTCTAAGTAAAATTTACCGACCTTCTTCATCCTAGTAATACTTTAGTTCCTACTAGATGTCTCATTAGATCGGTGTGTTGACCGCATACCATTCATGACATTTCTAGGAAAATAAGCGTAATTAAATTAACTTGGTCTAATAACTCCTAACAAAGGCGAGGCTAGGGCGAAACATTGGGTTGTTATGCCTTTGTAAACAGAATTTCACTTGAATGCTATTTTCATATTTAATATTTGAATGGTGGTTCCAACAATGCTATATGGATCGCAATACTGGGTCTTAAACCAAAAACTAGGAATGAAGAATAGAAACTTCAGAAATTAAGTTTTTGAGGAGTGCGACTAGCTATATAATAGCAGAACGGAAAAAAATGAAGATCATGGTCTGCAAAGAGAACTAAATATATTCAAGCTATTTGACAGGATTGCACAACACAGACGATTGGGCGAACCATATCAATATAATGGATAACAGAGTCCCGAAACTGATTCTTCACTACTGACCACTAGGACGAAGAAATGTAAAAGATGGGCAGAGCAATTCTAACATGAGATCAGAAAAGACCTTAAGGTTGATGCTGATGAACATTTTGTGTGAAAGACCGTACCATTAGAACAAATTGTTGCTACCGGTGGACTAGGTTTACGGTACTAACTTTTGGTTCCGAGGTTCCCGGATTCAAATCCAGCCAGGCCGATGGATTTTTTCATGGTTTAATTATACTGTGTATAATTTCCTTCGGAATGGAAATAAAGTCCTGGGTTCCGTGTTGTATACTTGCGGCACACGAAGCAATGTACTTATTTAAGGAAATAAGCCACAAGCCAGATGATCTCAGGTTCGTTTCCCGATGGCGCCAGGATTTTTAAACTAAGCAAAATCTTCTGGCAACACCATGACACTGGGCCCGATTCAAGATCTAACCGAAGTTAGTTTTAGAATATGTTCTAGGGATAAAGTCAGCCGACACGAAGTACTGATAATCCTGCTGACATCT
>JASPKZ010010040.1:0-37500 GCA_030220185.1 Diploptera punctata | reverse complement strand
CTTCCTTTTGACGAAAGTTGCGAACTGACAGATGAATGGAGTAAACTTCGTAACAGTAAGCTACGTAATATTTATGGGAAACCAGACATAATCATAAACTGCGATAGAAAATGCTTGTGGCATGAATGGGAAATGAAGGAGGGGCATGAAACTTCTTGTAAGAAACCAAATGGAAAGCGCCCAGTTAGTAGGCCAAGAATGAGATGGGACAATAATATTAAACATGATTTGAGGGAAGTGAATTTTACAGGAAATGGTTGAAGAACAATAGAACGGCTCGGGTCGCATGGAGATCATATGTCTATGCAGTCATGAACCTCAGGGGATGAATTTGCCCAATTAGTTAGTTAGTTAGTTAGTTACTTTGCCTATAAATAAACATCATTGAGACAAAAATGCTAATTATGTTGTGAAAAATAGTTATCTGTGTCTCAATGTATTTATTTTAATACCTGTGCTCATTTATTAAACGTAGACACAATATTATTTTATATTTAAGCTCATGACCCAAATGGGAGTCAATGACCAATCACAGTTCAATGATTTTTTATTTACAACCAATTACAGGCGTGTTTCAATTAGAATTTACCAACTAAAGTTTATCATAATAAAGAAAGCACCTCCTTTGAACATTCTGAATAGGTCATAGCATTATTTTGCAGTGACTGACCATAGAGAACGACTCTCCAAGAAATATGGCTACCAGATTGTATATATAGTGCATGAATGTCAAAACATACCGCATGCGGGAGTTAACATAAAAACATTTGTAGAAATTGATTATACCACCAAAAAAAAAAAAGAAGAAACCACTGTTTGCACTTTCTTAAATGTATTTTTTCTCAGAAAAATATAATTGTCATATTTACATCATAGGACATCAGAAATGAATTAATATACAGTTTGATGTGTTTCACTTTTTCTCCACTAGAGTGCATTCTTACAATGTTGCGTTCCTTTGGCAATAAATAATATGATCTGGTTGTAGTAACGAACAAAAGACGCAAATGAAGCGTACCAATCGTTTCTCATTTGTTTTCAAACATCGCCGTTTACATTAAATATATAAATATTTTAAAATAACTATATTTAAATAATGATTTGTGAGTAAAGAGCTTAATTTTATTCGTTAAATTGTCCTAACAAATGCCACTCTTGATTTCCAAATTCTCTAAATAAATTCACTCCTCACTTCGTGAGTCGTGAATTTATCGATAATTTGGAAATCACTCGTGGCATTACTTATGAAAAACATGCTATTATAAATTTCACAGACACTTGTCATCCCAACTTCTCTCACAGAACCTTAAAATAAAAAACATATAAAACGTTATTATTCCAGTTATATTTTATATATTTGAAACATGAAATCTTAAATTAAGGGAATACATGTCATAGGAAAATGATTGGAAGGAAGAGAGACGAATAGACAGATGAATGTAGGAGACAACATAAGAGTGAGCCACATTATATTAACAGGAAACCAGATGTAATAAGAACAGTTAGGTCTCGTAGACTGCGATGAGCACATGTGGTGCGATTGGGGATTGAAAGAGGGACAAGGAAACTTATTGTAGGAAAACCAGAGGGAAAACTCCCAATAGGTGTGACAATAATGAGATGAGAAAATAACAATACCTTGATTTGAGAGAGGTAAACTATAAAGGATGATTGGTAAACACTGGCTCAGGATAGAGATATATGGAGAGCTTAAGTCTGAGCGATATTAACCTAGCATTGATAGTTCCAGTGAGGTGGTTATATTTATTTGGCGTTTTATTCTTGTTATTTTCTGTGAGCATTCCTCTCTATATATATTCTTCAGAATAGCTTATATGTTCTTGCTAAATATACAGCAACATAGGACATCACATCACTCCATGTCATATAATATCTTCACTTCTCGCAACTGGAATTCCCTACTACAAGAAATAAGGGGCTGCCGGATATTGGCATCTTTTAAAAGAAATCTAAATTCATATTTGCTCTAACCTCGACTTCATCATTACCCAGTGTATTTTATTGTAAGCCTATGTTTTCCCTTTACAGAGATTTAGGCGCTCTCCCCTACAGGGGAGAATTTGAACCATACTAATTTAGTTACACATGTTTTCGTATAGATGTCATTTTGAGTGGTACGTGGTCAGCGTTCCGCCTCATACTGACATATAGGAAATCAAGGTAGTACTAGGACGGGAAAGTTCGGTAAATTTTGCTTAGATGCCTTTTCATTCAGGCTTAAGGATTTTTTACGAGCCTGAAAATCTTAAAGTCCCTCCCGGAGAACTTGCTCCTTGGATTTTTCCGTCCTAAAAATCCATCGATCCCGGCCGGGTTTGAACCCGCGACCCTTGGGACCAGCGGCAAGGAGCATATCCACTAGTCCACCGCGGCCGACTATTTCCCATTGTAAGGTACATATATTACTTGGTGTTTATCGTATATAATTTATTATTATTATCATCATCATCATCGTAAGTATTATTATTATTATTATTATTATTATTATTATTATTATTATTATTATTATCGTATAAAATGTTGTTTGCATATGAAATTTACATTGCAACATTTAATATATATTTAATTCAAAATAAATTACTATAGTATATTCTATGTTGTCAAATATATATATTTATATTTGTGCTGGTTGAGTGGAAGAGAAGGTCTTATGGCCTTAAATCTGCCAAAATAAATAAAATATTATTGTTATTATTATTATTGTTATAATCATATTATTATATTTTTTGTCCTCTTATTTGTTGCAGTAAGTTGATTTGAAGAACAGAAATAGGCCTTTGGACATTGGAAAGTGACGCATCCATTCACAGACAAGGTAAGTTATCTACTTTCTCTCGTAATGAAATTGTATCATGTAATTAAAGTCCTTAATTAAATTTAGAAATGCCATAAAGCATATAAATCTCACTCTGGAAGTGAATCATTATTTTACAAATATTCATACAATGGATTGAGAATGATGTAAGTAAGACTATATCTGTGGTAACAGCTTAATATATTCCAGTCATGTACAAACTAACATAGGTTTCTCTCTTACATTTGGCAAGAATCGCTTTGTTTCTCATCATGATTAGATCCCCGAATTTAGGTTTTATTCCGATTTTTTTCCGATACAATAAATAAAAACTATGATCTAAGTAGGCCTACAAGTTTACTGAAAATTAATGTCACGTGGACGACTTTAATGTGCCTAAAATGCTTTTTATTACACGCTTTATATTAGCTTGACCTGTATATGCCTATGTAACTGAGTTGTATGTAACGGAATCTTTGAAAACGATTTTCACCCACTTAAAAACATTGGATCGACTTGAAACTTTGTATACTTGTAAAGTACCCATGACAATACAATCATTTCATATACTTTTTTTAAATCCTGGCCAGAATCATCAGAAAATAATAAATATAATAACCGTATAATTGGTTGCGGACTTATCGACTTTTTAGTCAGTCGTTTGTAAGAGCTCAGTTGGTAGAGTGGTGGTCTGTAGTGGTATATAATTTCAGTAATCCATAGGTCGTTGGTTCAAATTCAGCCCGGAGGATTTTTTTAGAAGAGTATTAAGCAATTTCATTTTCATGGGATTCCGGTTTATGACAAGTAATTAAACTAAAAATTAGAAAAATAAATAATAGTTTAAAAAACTAAAACAACACGCTTTATAGAAAACCAAACTAGAAAACCAATAATAGTTTAAAAAACTAAAACAACAGGCTTTATTAGAAAACCGAACTAAAAAATTAAAAATAATTTTAATTTCCAACACGCTTGGGATAAAATTAAAGTGGTCAACAAAAAAAAATCATCTCCAACACATCTAGAATAAAATTAGAGTTATCTAGAAAAAATATATTTTACCATCAAAGGCGTGGGGTGCTTTTTATGGTTTTTATGTTTTCTTCTTACAAACTTTACTTTTACCAATATCTGTTATTATCAAATATCTGTTTATTATGGAATATATTAATTGATATAGAGCACCCCACGCTTTTGATGGTAAAATTATATTTTTGTGGATAACTCTAGTTTTATTCTAGATGTGTTGGAGATAATTTTTTTTTTGTTGACCACTTTAATTTTATCCCAAGCGTGTTGGAAATTAAAATTATTTTTCATTTTTTAGTTCGGTTTTCTAATAAAATCGTGTTGTTTTAGTTTTTTAAACCATTATTTATTTTAATTAAGGACAGTCGGTTGTAACGTTAAGTAAAAAGCAATTGATAAAAAATTATATCTGTATTCTAATTAGCGATTATTTTTTCTGTAGGAAAGTCAGGTCAATCGAGTAAATAATTATAAGGAAAACATACAATTCCTTCCATAATGTTGATTTTATAAATTTGTTTACATTTCAAAAATGCCGCTAATATGAAAAGTTGATGGTGGTGTTTAAAATGCATGTGTCAGCATAAAATATGAAAGATACGCGTAAAGACTTTCCAAGGATGAGAGTGAGTAAAGCCCGTTTGATATTTGTACACAGGAAGATGGATAGACCCTGACCTCACATGTTGGTAATAATGTTAGAAAGTGTTGATGTTCACTTATTTTTAAGCAATATTTACAATCGTGATTGTCAAGTCCCACTTCTCTTCGTCCTCAACATAGTTTACCAAACGTGTTATCTCTAATTTTTATCTTTTCAAGCAGAAATCAATGTTGCCAACTCCAAGTTAAAATATAATTAATTTTGAATATTCAATGATAATTATAGTCCCGCATAGTAATCGAATTGTTAAGGCAAGATACATTGGCGCAGACTTCCGCTGGTTTGGGTCTCCATGGGGGAAGAAATTTCTGCCAGTATGGGACCGGTGCCCACCCAGCATCGTAAGGCTTTTTGGGTAGATACAATCAGTAGCAACTCTAGGTTGAGAAAGCCAGCTGTAACGTTGAGGCCATTCTGACCACATGCCACCCCTACACTGGCTGGATGAGCATTTACTTCTGTGATTAACATATGTGGATGTAAAGTTAGCAGCCGGCTGGTAGGCCAAGGGCCTTCTGGGCCTGTAATAGTAGTAAAGATAATTATATGCCCAACCAAAAATAAAATAGGCCTATTTGGTAATATTGAACTAACACTAGCTCCCTGGCAGGAGCATGGAAACTACATGTAGGAAAACCAGAGGGTAGGCCAAAAATGAGATGAGAAAATAATGTTAACCATGATTTGAGGGAGATTAATTATACAGGATATGGAAAACATTAGCTCACGACTGGGGCGTGTGGAGAGCTTATGTCCGCACGGCCATAAACTTACCAGTTCGATAGTGCTAGTTAGTTATATTTGTTAATGCATTATATATTTGATATTATATAAAACAATGGCTGTTCCTTTGTTGTTGTATGGAAGTGAAAATTGGATAATGAAATCAAGGAATAAAAGCAGGATACAGACTGCGGAAATGCTGTTTTTACGTAATGTGAAAGGATGCACAAGAGCGGATAGAATAAGGAATGAAACTATACGGGAAAGAAGAATTAAATATATATCAAATTGAAGATAAAATCAGCGAAAATAATAAGAAATGGACAGAACACTTAATGAGAATGAACAACGAAAGAATACCAAAAAGAACCTTCCTGTATAATCCCAGAGGAACAAGAGATGTTGGCCGACCACGTAGAAGATGGATTCCACTTTTAACTTCGCCGGAACAGGCTGCATAGCCTAAACCTTGTAGTAGAAGAAAGGAAGGATAATCCACTATCACACCTAGTACCGGTATTTGAAAATTGTATTGAAATCCATGGCTATGATTCCCTTCTGAAAGGTGCTATACTAAGGACTTTTAAGTGGGATTGATTGTGAAGATGCATAAAAGCAATTCGTAATAAAACATTATGCATTACGTTATATGATAAAGCAGGATTTTAATATTGGCTAAATAATATAGTTGAAGTTAATAATTTTATATTTTAATATTCTTTTTATATTTCAATTTAACTTTAAATAGAATATCAAATTATCATCTATCACCCATCATATCATCGGGGTAACATAGCTCCGCCTTCTAGGCGCCCCAACTTCAGAAGTGGGTTACAATTACGCCATTGCCAGGAGCGAACATCAGAAATGTCGAAATGACAACCTGGGTCAGTGAATAAAAAAAAAGAAAAATGAAATGTTAGTTATTGTCAAATAAAAAAATAAAATATCTTAATAATAACAATAATAATAATAATAATAATAATAATAATAATAATAATACATATTTTACTAGGTTAAGATGTTGTTAATAATGCTTTTAAAAATTATCTTAACTCATTGATGTCAAATTGATAGAAACATTTCTATTAAACTTTGATAATAGAATCTGAAATAATTTTATTCTCTGATAAATAAAAGTAAACAAAATTGTGATTGGAATTAAATGCAGTTATCTTTTTTATACGACCAATCGGATTTAACATTATATTAAATATAATTATTTCCCAATATAAATTAAGAGTGTCCTGTGACGCAATAATACACTTAATATTATAACATGTTAAATCTATCATTCCGGTGTCGACTTTTTTATCCGTTGGATGCAAGAACAGCTGCTCAAGTATAATTTAATAATCTCTCCGATTCAAGGATAGAGAAGAGATTTAAATTTAAAACTAAATATAATCATCGATATTTAATAAGAATATATATATATGGTGATGAATTCACTTAGTGTTGTTGGATATACAGATTTGGAATAAATCTGAATCATTTCTTCAACAAACAATTTTTTATGAAGCGTCTCCTGTATACTAACTTCTGACCCCAGAGAAGAGAATCCACAGCTCTAGCGCAATTTACCTAAATTAATCCTCGATCAAACCTAAACCTAAGGCCAACCAGAAATTCTGGGGCACACCTAAATCCTCCACAAATTATTATAATTGCCTGACATTATAATCATTTTTTATGTCAAGGAAACACTTTGCTTAAAATATGAATGTGTTTGCTTAAAATATGAATGTGTTTGCTTAAAAATATGAATGTGTTTCAAATACTAAAAATATATAGTTTTGTTTAATTTAGGCCTATAAATAAAAAATAAGTCGATGGCGTGAAAAATCTATGGTCTTACCCTACAAGCGGACGGCTAACCTCACATCCACGTGATTTAATCACAAAGATAATAGGCCCTACATCCAGTATAGGGATGACTTTTGGTCTACATATCGCGTCTCTGTCATTACACCTGGTTTTATCAACCTGCAGCCGCCATTATTGTAGCTATCCAAATTCCTCACGGCGCTGGGTTGATATTGGTCCTATACTGGCTGAAATTCAGTGACGAAATTTCTTCCCCCATGTTTATTAGAACCAGCGTAAATCCTGTAGCTCTGCGCCAAAGCATCATACCTTAAACCACTCGACGAAGGCCCAGGACTTTCTTAAAAGTAACTCTAGAAAAATTACCTTTCTTATACAGTTTTCTCTAGAATAATTCTAGGTGTGGATATGAAATGTCAGGACACTTTACTCATTGTATATTGAAGATCTTGGTCCATATTCCGTGAAGAAAAAGTCTAATAACCATATTTCTGTTAATAATGTAGGTCCCTCAGAAACAAATAGGTCTATACTACTTTTAGAATTTAACTCTTAAATTTCTAATGTATCCTATTGGATATAGCAGCTGGTTTAATTTTTTTTAATAAATCAGAAGAAAACGAACATGAAGAACTCACTTAAACGCGTGTCTTATTATACAGTATACTTAATAATTATATAAGACAATGGCAGTGCCGATTGTTACTTTGGATCCGAAACATGGACAATGACAACACAACTATCTGCCAGAATACAAGCTGCTGAAATGAGATTCCTGAGACCAATAGCAGGATATCAAAGAACAGACAAAAAACATAACACAGAAATATGACAACAACTAAAAGTAGAGGAACTAAACACAACAATAGAGAAATACAGAACAGACTGGAAAGAACACTTGGCAAGGATGACTTAGAATAGAATACCAAAAGCAGCATACACCACGAAGAAGAAGAAGTTTGGGAAGACCAAAGAAAAGATGGAAAGAGCAGCAATTTGGAGCCGGAACAGGCTAGTAATAATGCCTAAACCGTGAAGAAGAAGTAGACAATAATAAATAATAATAATAATAATAATAATAATAATAATAATAATAATAATAATAATAATAATAATTATACAAGATTCCGTTTTCACTGCGGTCCACCACATTTAAATAACTGACACGAGAAATATGTGTTTTGCCAATTTAAGGGTTGAAATTAAATATAAAGTTATCTTCTTCAAAAATATATTATGTACAACAATAAAACTCCTGAGGCAAATTTATTATATACTTGTATAATGTAATGACTACTTGTTAAAATTTAACTTCCTTAATTATTTTAGAAAACGACCGCCTCGTTGGTCACGTGCCTAGCGCGAGCCGCTTTCGAAAACTGGAGATTCCATAAGGGTATGAGTGGTGGGCCATACCCGGATTTTTCAGCTTTTTCACGGATTATCTCATTTCCCGAATTTCATACCACCAACGCAACATGTTGCGGAGATCAAATGGGAGAGAGGAGCACCAGGGTGCTGCCTCATGACTCCGAGCCTGATCATTAAAAGAAGAGCAGGAAAGGTTAACGGAGGGTTGATAGACCCTCTTGCGGCCACTGAATAAACCCAAAAATGGTGGTATGGGTCATGGAAGTAGAAACTGGTGTGTCGGACCTGGAGGAGGACTTACAACTTACATAACACTGTAGAGTAGACTTCAATTGCACTAATCCATGATACTGGCTTAGTGCCATAGATATTTCCGATCGTGGTGCTCGAGCAGTCTGACTTCCCAGTCTGAATAAAGAATGAAACTAAAGAACTATCACAGAAGGCGAGAAAGCTCTACCACAATATTGTATGCGAAGTCAAAACTTCATTTATTTACAAACTAATTTTCACTGAATGAGCTTAAATATATTCACTAATTTAAAATTTGTTAATCAGTCTTAAACCCCGTAAAAGAAGTAAATAATTTAAAGATAATGGTAAAAAAAACTCTCGAAGGGGTTTATATTTAATTTGGGATTCCTACTCTTATTTAAGTTATACGAGTTTAGGTGTTTATACAATGATAATTGTTGGATAATTTAGGCCTACATCCATAGTAATTCTGCCCGAAGGCAGGTCCTTCACTGCAATCATAGCACTTTCATGCTATGCTTGCAGCTTTACTAGGGAATTGTAGGTGTGGTAGCTTCCCGTTGCTTTCCACACCGGTGAGGGATGATGATGTTGATGATAATGATAAGGATGATGATGATGGCCATATGATTTCGGGGACCGTTTGGGCCTTATAGTTTTCCTGACATTAGTCTTACAGGTGAGGAAAAACCCCGATAAAAACCTCACCCAGAAAAACTGCCCCGACCAGGGATCGAACCCGGGCCCGCTGCGTGACAAGGCAGCACGCTACCTCGAGACCACAGCGGTGGACAATTTAGGCCTAATATATCTAAAAACATAAATATATATTTTAAAGGTAGATGGGTATCCTTAATCAACACAATTCATAATTTAAAGATAAAGAAATACTGTGTAAGAAGTTTATATTCATTTCAGTTAGGTTCCTATTTTTTTTAATTGCACAAATTTAGATGTTTAAGCAACTAACATAACTTGTACTATCGAACCCATAGGTTCATAGCCGCAAGAACATAAACTCTCCATACATACCTATCCAGAGCTAATGTTTTCTAATCATTTTCTGTATAATGTACTTTCCCTAAATCATGGTTTATGTTATTCTCCCACCTCAATCTCGGTCTACCGACTGGGCGTTTTCCCTCTGGTTTTTCTACAAGAATCTTCCATGCCTGTCTTTAACTCCAAATTTGTGCCACATGGCCCGCCTTTCGCAGTTTACGAGGCTTAACCGTTATAGCTAGTTTCCCATAAATAGTATGTAGTTCATTCTTCATTCGCCTGTCCATCTCTATTTGTTCCAAACGTTTCTCTAATTGAGAATTTTATTCTTAAATACTCGTAATATTATCGCCTCCCTTAAATTAAGAGTTCGTATCCACATAACTGAGAGAATAAGAGATTTGTATACTTTCAGTATAACTTTTTTTAGATATGTAGGTATTTATACAGTGATAATTGCTGGATGGTTTAATATTTAAAAATAAATGTATATTTTGTATCTAGATACATCCTAAAGTAACACAATTCATAATTTAAAGATAAGGAAAACAACTATCTACGAAGTTTATATTCATTTGAGTTAGGGTTCCTATTTTTTTTAAGTTGTACAAATGTCTGTATTTATACAATGATAATAGTAGGATGATTTAATATTTAAAAATAAATGTATATTTTGAAGCTAGATACATCCTTAAATAACACAATTCATAATTTAAAGATAAGGCAAAAAAACGATCTAACAAAAAAACGATCATTTGAGTTAGGGTTCCTACCGTTTTAATAATTTGTAGAAATTTAAGTGTTTATAAAATATTAATTTCAGGAGGAAATAATATTAAAAAGTGTATATTTTAAAGGTAGGTTACCCTTAATTTACAAAATTCATAATTTAAAGATAAGGCAATAAAAGCTGTGTGAGAAGTTTATATTCATTTGAATTAAAGTTCTCTTTTATTAATTTGTGTAAATTTAGGTATTCATATAAAATATAATTGCTGGATGATTTAGTATTTAAAAATAAATGTATATTTTAAAGAAAGACGTATCCTTAATCAACACAACAACTGTAGTAATGTCAGATAATTAGAACAATTTATATAATTTTATGATTACGAATAACAAGTTTATCTGTCTACACAATCGACTACCTTGGTAAGTCTATATAAAATAGATAAGAAGATGAAACAATTTTTATAATCACGCACCAATGTTGAAAATCACTAATAACTTTGAACTTCACACTTGAAATCACACGAGCTCTTACCTATTTCCAGACACACTAATATCTCCGTAACGCACGTTTCACTATGATCACTGGTAAGGAGTCTGGGTGCGTTTTATATTGTTGGGGGGCAAACCTTGCAGTTGGAACTCATCGTAACTAGATGACTCAATTCCTTCCTTCTCGATCACCTTGGAAAAAACAGAGTCAAGGGTGCCAGCACTTGTATCCCTCTCACAACCTTCATCGAGTTCTCGAGAAGGGCGATGTACCTTCTTTAACACTATCAATGAAAACTGTAACTACCTTGTCCTCAAACTTCCCTTTCAGTTGTCCAGTTTAATTCCGCTGGGCTGGTGGGAGGGGAACAGGGAAGGGATACCTCTAGTCCAGTGAAAGTGGAAATGGTTCATATCACTAGTGTATTATGATTCTGTCGTCTCTTACAAACAATTGAATTTGAGGTGCATTATTCACTTTTTGTTGTTGTTTTGTTCCGTAAAATAATAATTCATGAATCTTGTCTTATTGGAAAGTTATTCCTGGTTACAATTGTGTAATTCGAGCTTTATTGTTGTTGAAATTTCAACACGTCAATAACTGTCTAAGACAGCGTTTTTGAGCCGGTGCTGTGTGACGTGAATGGCTCTCTGGAATGTTAAGAGAAAATGAAAACAAAATTATTATTAATAGAGACTTAAACAAAGAAGGATCATATTATCACAAGGTTACATATTAGGGCTATTCTATGCCACCGTGCCACCAGCGAATATTCGATCGGAGAACAAGTGACTTTTAGCACCGTAATGGCCAAAGTGATAACACATGTTCCCACTAGAGTCAATTGTCAACATGTTTACTCACATATAAGGTGATTCTATCCAAAGAATCCACGTGCATTAATGAGTAAGTTGGGGTGAGAAAATGGACAAGTCAATTAGTGTTAGTTTGGCCAAGACAGGGCGAGAAGATGTGTAAGATAGTAAACCAGATTACTTTAGCGTTCACTTGTTTTTTTAGCAGATTTTAGCAATACGTTAGTCTGACTAACGACTAGTACACATTTTAAATTGTAAACTTGCTGATTTGGTAACTTTGAGCTTAACTTCTCACTTAATTTAAGGCATTTTCACTATTTTCAAAAAAAATCAACGTATTCTCCCACCTCATTCTTGCTCTACCAAACGCCCAGTTGGTAGACCAAGAATGAGGTGGGAGAATAACATTGACTATGATTTTAAGGAAGCAGGTTATACAGGGAATGATTGGAGAACATTAGCTCAGGTTAGGAATGTGTGGAGAGCTTATGTCCGCGCGGCTATAATCCTACGGGTGCCAGTGAGTTAGTTAGTTATATATTTCTCTCAGGTAATTATTCACATATTGCAACAATAAATTGTGTTTTTTTTTACTTGAATTTATGTTGATGGCTTAGTAGCATAGAATGCCCCAAATTAGGACTATATTATTAGGCTAAATAATATTGAAAGTAAACTATTTCACGTTTCAAAAATTATATAAATAGTTGTGATATAATTGTAATACTTCACGGAGCGAGTTGGCTGAAGCGGTGCGTTTTGAGACTCGTAATTGTGGTCCCGGGTTCAAACCCTGCTGCCGACCAATTTGACTGAGTTTTTACCTGATTTTATTGAAATATCAAGGCAAATGTTCATCTCATTCCACCGCTGTGGTCTCGAGGTAGCATGCTGCCCTGTCACGCAGCGGGCCCTGGTTCGATCCCCGGTCGGGGCAGTTTTTCTGGGTGAGGTTTTTATCAGGGTTTTCCTCACCTGTAAGACAAATGTCAGAAAAACTTTAAGGCCCAAACGGTCCCCGAAATCATATGGCCACCATCATCATTATCATTATTGTCATCATCACCATCACCCTTCATCGGTGTGGAAGCAACGGGAAGCTACCACACCTACAATTCCTTAGTAAAGCTGCAAGCATAGCATGAAAATGCTATGATTGCAGTGAAGGACCTGCCTTCGGGCAGAATTACTATGGATGGATATTCTTCTCATAGTGTCATTAAATATAAATAAGTATATAGACACAATATGACCTTAGAAGTTAAAACACCTACACATAAGAAAATAATGCATTTAATTTTATCAATTGGCACTACCGACTGAAACGATTTCAGTTTTTTTCATTGGTGTAAGTAATAATGCAAATTACTGACTGCGAATTCATAATAATAGGCCTAGGGTTTTGCAATAATATATTTATATTTTGGGAGAGTATATTTTGTTAGACCAAGAATAAGGTGTGAGAATAACATTAACAATGATTTGAGGGAAGTAGATTATACAGGGAATGATTGGAGAACATTAGCTCAGGATAGGGATGTATGGAGAGCTTATGTCCGCGCGGCCATCAACCTACGGGTTCTACAGTGCCAGTGTGTTAGTTAATTAGTTATGTTTTGGATATATTATTTTATTCCTATTTATCCTAATAACCTTAACGTTTCCGAACAGAAATTTCACTGTGAAAATATTTAGGGATATGGTTGTGTATCAGTTGTTGGTTAGGTATATACGGTACATAATGGCATTTGTTTATTAGAATTTTGGAATTCGATATGATATGAAATAAAATTAAGTGCATAGCAAGGGTTGAACATGTTTTACGAATTAGATTAGAATTTTCATATTTAAGCTATCACATAACATATGAGACACATAAAATAAAATTCAAAATTCAATAATACTCGTAGTCTCGTTATGCAAGTTTTAACAATAAACATAGTACCGAAACACACCAAGTTAAAAACATACAAAACAAAAGTTCATGTGGGGCAGCGAGGCCTGGACACAAGACCTAGAACGCCTAACAACTGCAGTAATTAAATTCTTAATAACAGCTGACTACGATCTCTTGGACCATAAAGATAATGACCACATCATTAAATAATTTAAATTAATACCCATTCATATACAGTTCACCACCTACAGGCAGAATTGCCATTTACTCGTACGTATATAAAATGCATTGTTCCAGATTATCTGGACAATTCCCAAATATGATGATGATGATGATAATAATAATAATAATAATAATAATAATAATAGTAATAATAATAATAATTTAGCATGAATGTAAATGGTGACCACATGTCACCCCTATACTGGCTAGATGATCCTCCACCTCTGCATATGACAAGTGGATATAAAGCCAACAGCCATGGACTGTGTGTGAATGAAGTGTTTCGTCTTAACATTGTGTTGTATCGGAGGAGGCCCAGACATTAAGCTGGTAACCCATTCGAGGAGACCCTCCATCTCTTTGTGTGGCCGAAAAAGTAAGTATGTGGTCCATTGCTTAAAATCCCTCTCCCGTCAAGTCATGCAGCTGTAAGACCCGCATGACGTGTGGCATGTAAAATGCACCTATAAGGTAAGAGGTTAAACTAAATTAATGGAAAGGAACAACAAAAACATTTTTTTTCTCCAGTGTTAGCGGTTGTTTTACGACATTTTCTGATATCCTCCCCTTCTAGAATTGTCGGAATTGTAACTCACTTTTGAGATTGAGAGAGTCCTTAACCAAAAGACTAGTTCCCTTTAATGAAAAATTCCTTTGATCAGACCGGGAATCGAATGTGGTTCCTCATGAACTGTAATCGGAATCTTTGACCACAATAACACGAGAATAATAATAATAATAATAATATAATAATAATAATAATAATAATAATAATAATAATAATAATAACCTACGGGTTCGATAGTGCCAGTGGGTAAATAATAATAATAATAATAATAATAATAATAATAAAATAATAATAAAATAATAATAATAATTTTATTGGGATTTTTTTCTACACTACAGTAGTTGTTCCTATATACTAAAGTAATTTGATGTAATGAACTATAAATTATTATTTTTGCGTTATTTATCTTGCTCCAAAGAACTTGAAATAATAATAATAATAACCTACGGGTTCGATAGTGCCAGTGAGTAAGTAATAATATTAATAATAATAATAATAATAATAATTATATTATTATTATTATTATATTATTATTATTATTATAACCTACGGGTTCGATAGTGCCAGCGAGTAAGTATAATAATAATAATAATAATAATACTAATAATAATAATAATAATAATAATAATAATAATAATAATATAATAATAATAATAAATAATAATAATAATAATAATAAAATAATAATAATAATTTTATTGGGATTTTTTTCTACACTACAATAGTTGTTCCTTTATACTAAAGTAATTTGGTGTAATGAACTATAAATTATTATTTTTGCGTTATTTATCTTGCTCCAAAGAACTGGAAATAATAATAATAATAATAATAATAATAATAATAATAATGATTAATAATAATAATGTTTATTTTACCTGATGATGTTAAGACCTTAAAGTCATTTCTTTCATTCCACTAAGGATAATTACCGGTAACAATTATAAATTATCTATAGTTAAATTAATAACATAGTAGCTTAAGCCTAGGGTGAACAATATAAGGAGTATAATAATAATAATAATAATAATAATAATAATAATAATAATAATAATAATAATAATAATGTACACAATGATGGTTTCGAAATTATGTCCATAGCGTTTTGAAGTCAAGAACATCTCAACTTACTTTAAAATCTCACTTTCAATGCTTTTAACACAAATAACTCTTTTGTTCTTAAGAACAGATTGCACTTTTGTATCTTCTTCCTAAGCAGGTATTACCAGAAAATAGTTAGTTTTCTCAATACAGACAGTCACGCAAGTATATATTTTTTTAATTAGCTTAATTGGTGATGCCCTCTTTTCTGTCCGGGTATTAGTGCCAAATCACTGATTTGGAAAAAAAAAAAAAAGGAAATATTACGCAAAGAGAAGCATAGTGATTATTATACTCGCCTTTTGCTCTGATGTTTGCGACTTCAAACCCGGCCGTAGACGAACGAATTTTACAGAGAGTGGAAAACCTGAGCATGACTTTCTTCGAAAGAGAAATAAAGCAAAGTTTTCCGTGTCGTAGATTATGGCAAGAAAAAGAACCTTAAATTTGTTCTGAGAAAATCTTGTCGGTATTTCACACCCTGATTTGAATTGCAATTCTAATAATTTCTTACTTTACTCGCCTCTTTAATATATATTTTATTTATTTATAGTGTTCTGCTCTAGGGCAGACCTTTCACTGCTCTCATAGCATTTTCATGTTATACTTTACAGATTTACTAGGGAATTATTAGATTGTGGGGCACGCCGTAGCGTAGTGGATGAGGCACTGCGCTACAAGCTGGTAGGTCGAGGGTTCAAGTCCCGGTGGGGTCAGGATTTTAAACTGACCAAAACCTTCTGGCGGCACTATGGCCCTGGGGTCGACTCAGCCTCTAACGGAAATGAGTACCAGACGCTTGTTCTGGGGTAAAGGCGGCCGTCACGCAGGGCTGACAACCCGGCTGACATCAAGTGCCGATTGTCCAGAAAAAGTGGGAGCCTTAACCTCCCACTACCCCAAGGGCCTCCTGAGGCCTCTAGTGGGAATACATTACTTATTATTAGATTGTGGTAGCTTCCCGTTGCTTTCCACACCGAGGGATGATAATGGTAATAAAGATGATGGCCAGATGCTGTTCGTCGGGGACCTCCTGGGCCTCAAAGCTTGAAATTTGTCTTACAGGTAAAAAAAAAACCTCACTCAGGAAGCTTGTCCCAACCGGGAATCGAACCCGGGCCCGTTGTGTGACAAAGCAAAACGCTACCTCGAGACCACAACCGTGAATTAACATATATTAGTTGTCAATAAAAATAAATAAATTACAAACATTTAAATATATCTTTAACACTTTTAAGTCAAGCTTACACAATTGCTTGTTGGATAATTATTAATCTTTTTCCTTCAAACAATTACATGTGTTCTATGACATTTGTACTCTTATTTCCATTAAACATATAATGTACTCTTTATAATTTGTTGACAAATCTAGACCAAACCAACACATTTATATAGGACGCGAGGATACTGGAACAAGAGGAATCTTCAATATGCTAAGAAAGAGACTCTCTATTTCTCAACTTCTTACTACATTAAGTTTCTCAAAATTCATCAAGTTTATGTATCCTACGAATTAATTGTATGTCCATTAATACAATATTATCTACAGTATTTCCATAATTCATTAAAATGTTTTTAAAGAGGTCAAGAGTATATCTCCGATTGAAGCTCTTAATAGAAAATTACATTCTACTATTGCGAAAGAAATAAACTCTATATTTGAAAGAAAATGACAAAGAAATCAAAAGAGGACATCATAACAGATTTGTGAGTTATTCATTTAATTTTACTATTTGATTTCCACACTTTATGTTGATGTTCTAGATCTGCGATGCTGAAGCTCAACACAACTTCAGCCTGTGTGAAATATAGATATCTAAAGTGGAATACAGTTCGTTTTCACAATATATTTCCTCACCTGTTTTCTGAGTAAACAATTTTGATATCAGACGCAAACACGACTAACCACAGTGTTGCTCAAATGTGCCACAATAATTTACACAAGGTTCATTTGCATTTAGTTAGACATATAATTAAAAATGAAGGCGTTATCTTATGGATTCAATATGTTATCCTTTATTTTAATACAAACAATTTTGACAGGCAGACAACTGGCAGTGCTCGCGCACACACAACACCTAGTGAGACTAAATTAATATAATTAAGCACGCGAATCCTACCGAAAAGAGGAGTTAAAAAGTAACTAACTAACTCACTGGCACTATCGAACACATAGGGTCATGGTCGCGCGGACATAAGCTCTCCATACATCCCTCTCCAATCATTCCCTGTATAATCTACTACTCTCAAATCATAGTTAATATTATCCTCCCACCTCAATCTTGGTCTACCTACTGGGCGTATTCCCTCTGGTTTTCCTACAAGAAGCTTCCATGCACGTCTTTCATTCCCCATTCGTACCACATGTCCTGCCCATCGCAGTCTACGAGACTTAACTGTTCTTATTATATTTTGCTTCCTATGAAGACCACGCAGTTCACAAAAAGTAACACGTATCATAAAATATATCTGACTTTATTATAATATTTCTTCTTCTTTTTCTTCTTCTTCTTCTTCTTCTTCGGCTTTCCCCCACTTATAAGTTTGCCGTCTTCAGTTTCCATTATCTCTATGATTCCAATCTTCCTCTTCCAAATTCCTATCATCCATTATGGTTCTGACGTAGATTTTCCATTTCCATCTCGGTCTGCCATGCTTATTTCTTCCAGGGGATGACCATTGGTATATATGTTTTGGCCATCTTTCATTTTCCATTCTTTGTACATGGCCATACCATTTAAGCGTTTGATTTTCAATCCTCTTAACAGATGTGGTGACATTCATTTCTCTCCAAAGGAATTAATTTCTTATTGTATCCTGGTCCCGCGCCGTAGCCGAGCGGTTAAGGTAGGAAGCCTTGGCGCAGAGCTGCGGGACTTGCGCTGGTTCGAGTCTCCATGGGGGAAGACATTTTCTCATGGTATTTCGGCCAGTATGGGACCGGTGCCCACCCAGCATCGTGAGGCAATTGGGTAGCTACAATAAGTAGCGGCTCCAGGTTGAGGAACCAGCTATAACGGCTGGGGGACTCGACATGCCAACCACATGTCACCCCTACACTGGCTGTTGATCATCTACCTCTGTGATTGACACATGTGGATGTGAAGGGCCAGCAGCCGGCTGGTAAAAGGGCAACCGCTGAAAGGTGGAAAGACCCTCAATCGCAATCGGAATTGTATCCTGTCTTGTTTTTTTTTTTTTGAGGTTTCTTCTAAAATAATCAAATTCAACTGTTATAATTTTATTCTTTTGTAATTCCGTCAAAGACCAAGTTTAACTTCCATATGACAAAATATTTTGTATTATGCTCTTATAAATTTATTATAATATTTGTGCTAATCAAATAACACACACACATATATATATATATATATATATATATATTTATTTATATATATATATATATATATATATATTTATTTATTTATTTATTTATTTATTTCTTTATTTGGGACTTATCCACAATACAGTGGCTTTCCGTCACCCTCAAGTAATTGGCCTTCTCCAGTTTTAGTGGTCCTAAAACATCCTTATGTGTAAGTCCCAGTTTACTCATACTCCTTCTCACACCGTCCATCCAACTTTCTTTAGGTCAGCCCTTTCTTCTTTTCCTATCTATTTTCCACTACAAGATCTTCTTATGAATTATATTAGATATAATCTTCTTGAGATATCCATACCATCTTAATGGTCTCTCTTCAATTGTCTTTAATACATTTTTTCAGCCTTTTCTTTTTTTGAAAGTTGAAAGAAACACACACCACACACACACACACACACACACACACACATATATATATATATATATATATATATATATATATGAAAATATCTTCCTGATCCAGGATTTTATCCCAAGATCTCTGACTATACGTGCATGCGCACTAACAAATTGAAGGGTTTGGGGAAAAAACGGATCAATTTTAGTGTTTTCTGACATGGATAAAATAAATACTGTTTTAAAGATGAATTATACTTTCTGTAAAGTTCAAACTCTCACATAATATGGTAATTGTGTAAAACAGTATTTTGTTTTTAAAATTATGTCAGAAAATACTATGGATCTACCTGGTTCCCCTCCCACTCAAAACTCTTTAATTGTGCTAATCGGACAATCTAGGAGCAGACAGAAATATTTTTCTATTTGAAATCCCCGTAACCCCTGATAGTGAATATAATTTTATAATACTTGCCGAAATAAAGAAATTAAATATTTTTTTAGCATTAGTCAATCAATAGGTTAATTATTTTACTGTGAAATACCTTAGAGGTATCTAGAACTCTTCTTTTCTCTGTGAAATTCCAAAATTTATAGAAGTTGCCTTTTAAATTGATGCGGTTCTTATGGGATTTGGTGAGATTATAATGGAAATTAATACGTTTCACACAAAAGCGTGACTTGTTAAAGATTTTGTGTGAGATATGATCATAAATCCAGAAGATGATCTGAACAATTTAAAAAATTGTAGCTTTCATGAAACCGGAACGAGCCAACAGGCTTAATTCCTGTATTATTATATGATAATAAATGTGAAAAACTAGTAGAAGTGGTGACTTTTTCTGGAAGAGGATCTCGTGAAGGCAATTCTGAATATGACTTAATATCCATAATTGTTAAATATATTTTATTTTCTCTGAATGAAAGCAAATGATCGAACAGCGTTTCTAAAAGAAAGTAAAGTGCAAATATCCTTTCTAAACTAGCTGAATCGCACGCTGCAGTAATTGTCTCACAATATTTTCCCTTGTCATTATTATTTATTACATTCTTTTGAAATAAAACAAGGCGGTGGTAATGCTTGGAAAGAAAGTCAGTTTCTTCTATGTAAATCAAGTTATACCACTTAACCAGTTTAGAGAAATTATTCAATATGGAGCAAAAGCAATATATTAGTCATCTTTTGTTAAAAGTTTGTCTTTTTTATCTTAACTCCAGTGTGAATTGAACCATTTTAATGAAATATGTATATAATATCTTCAACTCGTACCCAACTCAGGATCGGATCGAGGGATGATATGAAGCCCCTATACAAGGTGATTCAAAAGTCTCTTGACATTTTCGTCAAACCAATGTCTTATGCCAAACTTGTTATTACATATGGAAAGTAATAACTACTGGATGATAAACGCAGTACATTTCAATGTGGTGCCCTCTAAAATCACGGCACAGACTCCATCTTTCTTGTGTACAGCGAAACACTTTTGCCAGCATAGCTGGTGTGATTGCAGCTACCGCTGCAGCTATTCGGTGTCCGTTTGCTGTAAGGTGTTGATCTTCAACTCCACACACAGTTTGGACTTAACGAAACACCAAAGAAAGAAGTCTAGTGGTGTCAGATCTGGAGAGCGCGCCGCCCAAATTCTCGGTGAACCACAACCGATCCACCTACCAGGGAAAACGTCGTTGAGGTAGTCACGAGCAATGATGGCAAAATGGGGTGGTGGTGCACCATTTTGCTCTAAAACCACAGTATCTTGTACAGCATCCTGTGCCAGCTGCGGGTCCAGGTATTATTCTAACATGTCAAGATAGTTACTTCCAGTTACTGTTGTTTCCGCAAACAGGAATAGACCGTAAAGTTTTGTTTTTGTTATTCCCATCCACACATTTACCTTTGGGATGTCTCTCTGAAATTCTTGTATGGCTGTTCGCCTTCCCAAATCCTACAATTATGCTTATTGACATGTCCATATGTCTGGAATGTTGCCTCATCACTGAACGAAACATGTTCCATGAGGTCTTCATTTTCAATGGCATTTAACAGGACATCACACATAGCTTGTCGAGCTGCATAGTCTTCTGGTTCAAGCTTGTCCATTATCTGGATGATAAGGGCATTTGTTCAGTTTGAAGCTCAAGCTACGCCATACAGTGTTTTGGGACATACCCATCTCTCTGCTGAGTCTTCTGGTTGATGCACCGTGACATCATGAGATGACATCCTGTATGGTTTGCACATCTTATGGTGTTGTAGCCGGTCTCCCTCTACGTGCCTCATCAGCAACAGATCTCGTCCGTTTCGTTTTCAGTACAAGATCTCAAATAGCTTGCCTGCCGGGATCCGGTTTTCTGAACTTTCTAGTGAATTCTTCTTGGACCTGCCGGTACGTCAATCCTCTTATATGAGCGAAAACGATAGCTAATCTTTCGTCTATTGTTAGTATACTTTCTAATGTTCTATAAAAAATACACAAATTAACGATATGAGGAAAATGTCAAGAGAATTTTGAATTATCCTGTATTTGTAGACGTCTGTGAACGACAAGGGTGCCGGCCAACCATGCCAGGTCAAAGTGGATGAATGAATGAAACGAATTTTATGAGTATGAAGAAATGTGCTCGACATCCCTTAGTGTGTTCATAATTAAACTGAAGCTTCACTGCACTTCACGTTTATACAATATAACAATAAAATTTGGAACTGAAGAAATATGTATAACGAGTTTCAAGATTGAGTCGGCGAGCAATTGTTGCACGGAGCAATTTTAATGCCTTCGTGAAGCGACAACTTCTTTGTGGAGATCTAATTTACATGGCTTTTGTCCCTTCTCGCAGAAGCACCTTGTAGTAGTATTTCATTTTAAGACGCTCTCTAACTACGCATTTTCGGCTCGTGAAAGAATATCACGCCTACATAGTGCCTCCAATGCAAAATTTAATCGATCTTCAACACCCAAGTAATAAGTTATTTTCCAACTAGATGCTTCCTTGAGGCGATTATACTAATCACATATCACCCATGACATCTATAGAAAAATAAGCGTAGGAAAATTAATATGGTTAAGAAACTCCTCACTAGGTGAGCCTCCATATCCCGAGCGGAATGAATGGAGATCAATAATTCTAACTACTCCGATCATTAGGATCGCAATTAATATATTGACGTGAAATTACAGAAAAATGTTGCTCTGAGAGGCTTGGTGAGCGGGACGACTTAAGACTTAGGGAACGTTTTTAACGGTTTAACTATTTGCTTCATTAGCATTGGTGGTCTAGTGTTACGTTCCTTGCCTCTAATCGCGGGTTTTTATATATACCATAAAATTTAATTAACCCTTAAATTGAGAATGGCAAAGTATCCTATAAGATATATTAGTTTAATTTATTTAATCTAATATAAAAAATGCTTGTTTGATTGTTTGTTTCTTGGCATTTTATGCGCTGCCATGCCGTTCATCCGATTGTGATTGAGCTTTCTGCAAAATGTTCAGGAGATTCCCGGGATGAACATAGGCTATAAGAGGGTTGTGATACTCAACTCCTACAACCTTAAAAATCAACTTTTGTAGTGAAAAACGTGAAAAAGTAGAGTTTTGGACTCTTAAATGGCTTATGCTGCCTATACCGTAACAAATACACAAACTTAATGTACACAGAATGCAATATCCAAAAAGAAAAAAATCTACAAAAATATCCGCGACAGCATATGTTTATCTTTTACGGATAACTCACAATAACCATTTTTGTCTTTCATTGATGCCAAGGAGATCGGAATAAGTAGATCCTCGAGCAAGCATAACAGCGCACGGCGGGCATTCTTTTACGGTTAACTCAAAATAATGAATTCTGTGTTTAGCTCATTTATGCTAAGTACATCGGAATACGTAGATTCCCGGGCAACGCCAGAATATCAGCACGGAGTATCTAAAAATAATTACGATTTGGCTTTACTTATAATGATTGCTCGAATAATACATTTTGAAAGATGAAATTTTATTTACTATTTGGATTGTATGAAAGGTAGTTTGGAAATATAATTAATTGGTTTATTGGTTTTTTTAGCTGCAATAACGAAGAGAGCAAATTTATAATTATTTTTCCTTTTACTCATTCAACTAAACATAAAAACACAATTTTCGTCTTTCAGCTAATTTATGACAAAAAAGATCGGGATAAGTAGATTCTTGGGCAACGCCGGGTAGTCAGCACGGGTATCTAAAAATAATAACGATATACATTTATAATTATTTTTCCTTTTACTTATTCAACTAAATGTAGAAACACGTTATAATTTAGTTGGGCGTAGCACCGCACGCCGGGCATAGTTTTTTTAATAAAGTGATGGAAAAATGAATAACAGAATTATCTAAATGTGTGTCAAATTATGTAATAATATGGAATAGGTAATAACTAATATGGTTTGTTATTGCATGCGGTACTTGTTTAAATAAATTTGCATATGAAATTCAGTTTCTCCAGTTTTATGGTTAGCAAAAGTAATATATACTGTGTATAGACCTCTGTAAAGTAGCAACCTCGACTATAATTTAGACTTTCTGAAGAATTCGCTTAGTTAACGCAATTCCTGCGTCAAATACTTTTATGTGGTATGGGAGTGGAGTGTAAACATTCCATTTGTAGTTATAAATGAAGTGTTTTTGTTTTAACCTTCAATAGTGGCCTTCATTCGTTTACTGTTTAGAGACTTTAAAAAATTGTCTATTATAGTTATGTGATCTGGAGCAGGTTGATGAATATCAAAGACGAAGAGACCCACTTATTAAATGTTTACAAGGTCGATATAATGGAACACATAAATACACATGTGTCTGTAGATCCTTGAAAGAATACGTACTATCCAATGGTCCTCCTCCAACAATATGTAGTTCAAGAACTTTATAATTTAATACACTGATTTGGATCAAAACTATTTGGATCAAATAGGTAATTTAATTTACCTATGATACATATCTCAACGTTGCACCACTTTGGTGAAACTCAGCCAAGTATGGTTGCAATATTATATTCTTACGTAATCATAATCTCTCATTCTTAACCTGCATTCCTAACATTGACAAAATAAATATAGCCATAGTAAAGTGAACCCTGCATTCGTGTCCGGCCGTAATGGCAGGTTGAGGGATTAGATGAGATGAGATGAAGAGTCTATTATTGAAGGTCTATGGTGTACGACCCTAAGCTGCAGTCTAGTGCTCTAAGGCATCATGACTTGGCGCGGAGCTATATGTCATGCGCTGTTTCGAGTCACTATGGGGCAAGACCATGTTTTCAAGGAATTTCGTTCAATTTGAGACCGATGCTTATCGTGAGGAATTTGGGTAGATGCAATAAGTAGTGGGTCCAAGTTGAGAAAATCAGACATGATGACCAAATATCACTTCTACACTCACTAGCTGATAATCTACCTCTGTAAATGATACATGTGGATATCAGGTTAGCAGGCTGCTAGGCCATGAGCCTTCTAGGTATGTCGCTTCATGTAGTGTTGAGTGCGATAAACGAGCATGTTGGTTGGCCAGGCATGTCGCACTATCACAAAATTGATGACGTGTATGAAAAACACGTCTTCTCCTTAGATTTTTACGGTCATTTTCTGAGCCTGTCTTCTTTAATGTTTTCTCTGACTTGTTTTCGTATTAGGCATGGGACCATTTGGATATTTGTTGCGGAATTTCCTTTGTTTCTCCTCACAATATTTTCTGTATTTTATATACGTAGGCTATTGTTAAAATATATGTAGGGCTATATATATATATATATATATATATATATATATATATATATATATGAAAAGAAAATGAATGCTTGAGTCGGAATTTGAACTCGAGTCTCTAAGCTCTCTACGTTTAGCGCTCTAATGACCTGAGCTACCCATATATTCCAATTCAAACATACACTTTTCTTATACATGTAGTATTCTCAATTCGCACAAGACGTAGCGGAAATTTGTTCCGACTGACATTTAGTGGCTAACATAACAGTTAAGCATTTTTTTAAGGAGAATATTCACTTTATAGCAGTAACGCTCGTATATTTAGATGTTATAACTATATTTTTGACATTTGGCAATGAAGGCAAATATGACATGAAAAGAAAAATGAATGCTTGAGTCGGGATTTATATATACATTCACGTAATGAATATACATTGAAACAAAACGGAAAACACAACATACACAGAGTCCATATGAATAAACGAACCATATCGTATGAAATAGGGACCAGCACAATTCCGCGTGAATGTTTATATACAAGTAATTCAACAAAATATTCCCCAGAATGATGGTTAGGAGGAGGAAGAACTTTGGGCCTGACCAACTGGATCACCGCACTTAAACCCCTTGAATTTTACTTGTGGGGATATTTGAAAAGTACTCTATATGATAATGAACAGACCCTTGAATATCTTTCCCGTTTAGCCTGTGACGGTATCGGCAACATCCTGATGTCTACGAAAGAGAGAAACAATCTACGATGCGAAGTGTAAACGCTTGCATTGAATCCCATTGAGGTCACATGGAACATGTTTTTTTATCATCGAAATGTAATGTATCAGTACTAATTACTTTCTTACAGACCTCACCGTCCATTGTTTCCTTAAACTTGTTTACTTTTCATGTAAAGAATTACCTACCGAATTATGTTGTACCCGTATATTTTTTATTCACTCTGTATATGACTATTATATCATAATTAAATATGGGAAGACTAGTTAAAGGAGGCCTGAATAAGAAGAGTGTGGCTTCAGAAATAATAATTGGAAATGAAAATAGCAATATAACGATGGTGAGAAATGAAAACTTCGTAACTCCATTTTGGTAAATTTTACAGGAGAAAACAAATAACCGTTTTAAATAATTATGGAAATTGAAATAGTAGTTCCCACATATTTTACTACAGAATACAAGTCAAGTTATTAATACATTTGAAGTCCGTGTTCTCGACAGGTTATGCATCACATATTTCTGTGCTAGCTACTGGAGTTGTGTGGTTTTCAATAACTGATGGAGTTACGAAGTTTTCATTGCCTTCCGTCGATAAGTATGAAACATGAATTTTATAATATTTGCGTGGATTGGCATATGCAATCCACATGTATAATTAATAAATTTTATTAAAATGTGTAGGCTTATTATATAATTTTATAAAGTATTGGCTGTACCTGCAATATTTTAAGGCTCAGAAATATGGACTCAAAATAAACAGTCAATTAAAATAATAGAAGCAGCAGAAATTAAATGTTTACGATTAGTGGTAGGATATACTTTAATGTATAAAGAACGAAGTGAAGATATCCGTACAGAACTACAAATATTTAGTTTGATAGATAAAATAGACGAATATAGGAGAAAATAGCATGCACATGTCTGCAGAATGGATACCACATTGCCCAGGAAAAGTCTGAACTATCAACCGAGAAGAGGAAAAAGAGATCGGGGACGCCCACGAAATAGGTGGACACAGCAGCTATAATACTTGGAGCCGGAACGAACCAAAAAAAGGTTCTATCCTTGCAAGAAGGAGAAGATTATATAATTACATTTTTCAATTTAAGAGAATATTATTATGAAAACTGATTTCTAGGGAAAGTTTATTTGGAAAAATAAATTTAGGAATTTGAATTTTGGAGAAATTAGTTTATGGGAAAAATGGATTAGGAAAATGCCCGAAAGCGTATTGCGATGTTGTGGCAATAAAAGAGTAGTAAAATAATTAATTTTTAAGGGCCCATTACGTCAAATAAATTAATGAATAAACCTTATTTATAGGCAGACCTGGTACTTTCCGACCCTGATCGTATAGTTTGTGATACATGTACCATAGCATTGAAAAGTTTGAGCGCATGCCAGATCAGGAGAATAAATACATCAATTTAATTGCAGATGTGTATATAACATTTCAGTGCTCCACCCCTAGAATCAGCCGATGCCCTATAATGCGCTTAACGCAGTAGGTGAACTATTCGAAGGACCAGTCGAACTCCATACGCATTTAACTTTTTTTCTCTGTCACGCGACGGATTCCACCAAAACCTGGTTAAGTCTTGAAGACTGAACTTCCGCAATGCTAGATTTTTTGTGCATTCTGCATGACTTTGTATAAATTTTAATCTGCTGTATAATCTGATGAGCGTTTCAGCGACGAAAAAAACTTATCTTTCTAATTCTTAAACTTTTACTTGTCCTGTGCCACCTGGATCTTAGGACCTATAATCACACGACCTGTCAGGAGGGGATCACATAAATATTTTTTTGACACACCATGATATAGAGTCTTCCCGAACGAGGAATCAGTTCAATACGGGCCACCTCCGAGACAGCAAGGACATTTAAGATAAGGCACGCCAATAATTTATACAATCGTATTAGATATGGCGAATATGATAGATTCGTTATGATGGCCAAACTGTGTTCAGAGACTACTTGATACTTAAGGTTTGCCGACATTTGTCTTACAAACGAGAAAAAACCTGAAAATACTTCACCCAGGAAATTTCTCACGACCAGGGATCGAACTAAGTACCGCTGCTTACGTCACAGTGGTGGATATATTGACTTGTAAATTATAATGATGTATACAGGTAACTAATCATGTAAGACTCTTTTCTATCAAAGTGGAGGTGTCATTATATACTCCATGGAAATGACTATATTTTGGAAATATGAAGCAGTAAAAGAAATGTCAGTTATAAGTTTATTTATCTTCAACGTTTAGCTTACAGGTCAAGAAGAAGGTACATTGTATAAATTAAAATTAAACAAGCGCGCACACACACACACACACACACACACACACACACACACACACATATATATATATATATATATATATATATATATATATATATATATAAATTTTATGTCATGGTCATTTCGGTGTTTAGTAAGTAGGATCATGAAATTACAAATATATTTAATGAGAACAACCTCAATAGTTATATTCCTTCGGAATTCGCTAAAATATACATTATGTTTGCGCAAAACAAGCTGCATTTTCATAAAGGTAGTTGGCTACGTTTCTTTTATGATCGTACGGTTATATAATTGGTCTTGAATGAGCATTTCAGAAGTTTTTTGTTGAATTTCTTTTTAATGAACTACGGCACACGGGGTGTCTAATTAGTGCAACTGGCGCTAATTCTATCATCGCTCTTACGTAATATCCTGTTTGAAATGAATAACTTGTTCTGCCTCGGAAGTGTGAAAGTTATTACAAGGTTCCCGGAATTAAAAAGAAAGGTTTTGAATATTTTATACAATTTTCACTAATTCGTTATTTTTTGTAGTGCAAATTCGTTGACTTATTTTTTCAAAGAAAAGAAAATATATACGTTTCCAATGACTTGGCCAGGGCAGTTTGGCCGTAAGTGCATATTCCTGTTCCAAAATTAAATAAAATAATCGTAGTAAGGAGTATAGTGATTTAGATTGGATTAAATTAGATTGGATTAGTTAGGTTCGGCTTTAAATACCCTAACATGGCAATCTTAGTTTAGGTTGATTGTAATATCCATATTTAGATGTCATGAATGGCATGCGGTCAACACACAGACTCAATGAGACTTCTAACAGACAACTAAGGTATTACTAGGACGTCGGTAAATTTTGCTTAGAAGCCTTTTTTATTCAGGCTTAAGGATCTTTTACGAGCCTGAAAATGTTCAGACTCGGGATCCATGGCTTGAAGTCCCTCCCGGAGAACTTGCTCCTTGGATTTTTCCGTACTAAAAAAAAGCATAGGTCCTGGTCGGGTTTGAACCCGCGACCCTCGGGACCAGAGGCGAGGAGCATAACCACTGGTCCACCGCGACCGATTATTTTATGGAAATAATGAGATGAAATCTACTCTACGGTGATATGTGGTCTGTTATAGTATTCTTGGTTCGACACACATCAAGCCTTCAACGCACGACTCATACCGCCATTTATTTGAGCTGGGCCCAAGATCTCAAGTAGGGGCTAGAACCCTCCTTTGGCCATTTCACACACAGGCTCGGATTCATGACGAACTATATGGTGTGTCCCGGATTAGTTTATCCCAACATATATTTCAAACATTTATTTTTTGCTAAAGCAGGCTATTTTTTACTTAAAATGAAATTAAGTGAAAGGTGATATGAAATTATTGGAGATGAAATGACATGATATGGGAGGGTGGAGAAGAGGAGAGTGTTCGTGGGATGAATTACCAGAAAATACCCTGTGTGGTCCACCACTCATCCCCCCCCCTGTTTCCGCCAGGATTCCAACCTGAGATCATAGTCGGGGCAGCCGCGCGGTAGTCACGCATCCAGCGAGACGACTGAATATAGTGATTATAAACTACGTATTATAGAAGTAACTTCGTTGTCTTAGTTTTCTTTCTTTCTTCTTTCTTTCTTTCTTTCTTTCTTCTTTCTTTCTTTCTTTCTTTTCTTTACCTTGCTCCCATATCTATCGAGCCACTAAGACTTTAAAGAGACATGACCTGTCGGCAAATATTTTTTTAAAGCTCTATATTATACATAAATATGTTTCTGACATAACAAGGGGATGGAGGGCCTCTCTCGAAGAGTGATTAACTCAATGCCAGGGCCATCTCCGACACAAACACGAACATTTAAAACAACACACGCAATTCACTCGTACTTTCATACTAATCATAGAAAAAATGCTAGTGCTGACAATGATGTTCGGGGACCATTTGAGCTTTAAAGTTTTCTGACTGATTTAGAAAAACGTCGAAAATAACTATCACCAAAGAAATCTGTTCGCATCAGGTATCGATCCGGGTTCGCTGCTTACGTGGCAGTGACGCCACCTCGAGACCACAGCGGTATGATTAATTTTTAAATTGAAACTTGGTTATCGTAACCCATGTTGAGGTGAATATTTAACTCATGCCCCAAATGGGAGTCAATGACCAATCGCTACTTCAATGATTTTTTATTTACAACCAATCATAGTCATTTTTCACGTCGATTTTATCAGTTTAATTTTATCACTGTAAAATCAAGCTCCTCCTTTTTAACATTCTGCATAGGCCATAGCATTATTTAGAGTGACTACATGTGGCCACCAGATTGTATATATAGTGCACGAATGTAACCTTATCGTGATTGCGGGAGATAATATAAAAACAATTGTAGCAATTGATTATACCACAAAAAAACACTGTTTCCACTTTCTTAAACGTATTTTTTCCCAGGTAATAAAGTTCCAGAAAAATATAATTGACATATTTACATCATAGGACATCAGAAATTAATTAATATTCAGTTTGATGTTTCATTTTTTCTCCACTAAATAATATGATCTGGTTGCAGTAATAAACAAGTTAAACATAACGTTTTTCATTTGTTTTCAAACATCGCCGTTTACATTAAGTATATAAATATTTTAAAATAACTATATTGTATATGCGAATATACAAAATGCAGTGAATGAAAAACAAAAAGCATATCATACATACTTACGACTGAAAACAGAAGAATCTTACGAAGAATATAAAATGAAAAGGAGAATTGCCGAAAGCATTATAAGAAAAGCCCATCAGGAGTCATGGGATAAATTTATAAGCACAGTAGAACATGATATGTACGGAAGAAAAGAAATAGGTTATAAATTAGTGAAACATCTAAATCAGACTGAGAAAGATTCTGCCAGATTGAATATAATCCCAGAACAAGAATGGATACAACATTATGAAAAACTTTGGAAAAAGGTGGAAATTGACGGAAAAGAGAACAAAGAGGAAGAAATAAAAGTGGAAAATATTGATGTAATAGACATAAATTAATTAGAAATGGCTCTGAAAACCACTAAGAATAGGAAAGCAACAGGTTTAGATAATATAATATGGAGTTAGTCAAATATAGTGGAATATTTGTAAACTACGAATACTTCATTTAATTAATATATGTTGGCAGACCTATGAGATTCCAAGCACTTGGAAAACAGCAATTATGAAGAATATATTCTAAAGAGGAGACCGGAGAAATTGCGAGAATTAAAGAGGGATTAGCTTAATGAATACTGGCTACAAGATATATACGAAAATAATAAATAATAGATTGAGAAACAAAACAGAAGTAATAATAAATGAAAATCAAAGTGGATTCAGAAAGGGAAGGTCATGTATAGACAATGCCTTTACACTGAAACAACTCGTAGAAAAGAGAAGAGAACATAACTTAGAAACTCACATAGGATTTATAGATTTGGATAAGGCCTTCGATCGAGTAAACAGACAAAAATTATGGGAAATATTACGAATGAAAGGATACCCGCTGTGTCTTGTTGAAACAATAAAGAAATTATATGAAGACAAATATAATTATAGATACTGGATTCAAAAGAACAGATACAATCAAAACAAATACTGGATTACGACAAGGATGTAGTTTATCACCCACTTTGTTCAATATATATATATATATATATATATATAGACATTTTAAATAAATGGAATGTTTTAGTGAATCCAAGAATAAGAATAGATAATAAAGTGTGCATAAATAATCTTCTATTGCTGACGATGTAATCATAATACAGAAAAATGAAGACGACTTACAGAAATCTATGTATGCATTAAATGAAATATATAAATTATATGATCTAAAGATTTCTGCAAGGAAAACGAAGACCATGGCTTTTAGAGAAAGAGATCCAGTGAGATCCAAAATTATTTTAGAAAATCAAAGTATATAACAGGTGTCTAGTTTCAAATATTTGGGCTGTGATTTTGGCTACAATGTGGAAAGAGATATTGACTCCAAAATAAATAAATTTCAGACGGTGTGTGGAACAATACAGAGAACGTTCAAAAATAAAATTAGAAAAGAAACCAAGATAAAAATGTATAATGTTATGGCGGTTCCCTCAATATTGTATGGATGTGAAACTTGGGCTCCAGTGAAAAAACATAAGGATAGAATATAGACGGAGGAGATGAGGTTCCTAAGACAAGTAAAAGGATGTACAAGACTTGATAGAATAAGAAATGAGGATATAAGAGAAGAATTGAAAGTACAACCTTTATTGGATAAGGTCACGAATTACAGACAGGAATGGATTGATCACATGGATGGAATAAGGAGAGATATCCATTGTTAGCAAGAAATTATCAAGCAAGAGGAAGACGTGATGTTGGAAGACCTAGAAGACGTTGGGCTGATGCAGTATGAAGTCGGAACGGGTAGTTGCCTAATACCTGGAGTAATGATGATGATGATGATGATATATTTAAATAATGATTTGTGAGTAAACAGCTTAATTTTATTCGTTAAATAGTCCTAAGAAATGCCACTCTTAATTTCCAAATTCTCTAGATAAATTCACTCCTTACTTCGTGAGTTGTGAATTTATCGATAATTTGAAAATCACTCGTGGCATTACTTATGAATATTTCTCATCTTCCATAATAATTAAGGCGGTGGATGTATATGACATGATTATATAACATTTTTATTTATATTCAGATTTTAATTTTTTGCACATCTTTCTGCACCTAAATATTTATTTTCCTCCTCCACTCATCCCTATCCATCCACTCCATTTGCTCCAGTCCTCCTATTCTCATTCTTCTTGTTATCGTTCTTGTTCCTTGTATCCACAGTTTCGAGGTCTTCCTTTCTTTCTTCTACTGATGAAAATATTGTTTTTGAACGACTATTTTACTGAATATACTATAGAAATCAAATTACATACTGAATATAGTAGTAGTTGTATACATAATTCCTCCTACTCCTCGTGGAAGCCTTTGTGAAACCATGCCACAGCATTCTGTTCTTTGCTAAATATCTGACTTCATTCCAGCTTTTCTGTTGTTCAATTACTGTTACTGTGCTGCCCCTTTTCCTAAGCACTCCCGCGGATTCCATTTCAAGAGCTCTTCTTGGCACACTATCTAGTTATTTTCTGAGAGTGTGTCCAATCCATTTACAATTATATTTAATCTGCGTTCAGATTTAATTTGTGATTTTATCTTCCATATCTGGAATAAATTATATAAAACAATGGCTGTTCCTTTGTTGTGTATGGAAGTGAAAATTGGATAATGAAATCAAGGGATAGAAGCAGGATATAGACTGCGGAAATGCTGTTTTACGTAATGTGAAAGGATGCACAAGAGCGGATAGAATAAGGAATGAAACTATACGAGAAGAATTAAATATATATAAAATTGAAGATAAAATCAGCGAAAATAATAAGAAATGGACAGAACATTTAATGAGAATGAACAACGAAAGAATACCAAAAAGAACCTTCCTGTATAACCCAGAGGAACAAGAGATGTTGGCCGACCACGCAGAAGATGGACTCCACTTTTAACTTCGCCGGAACAGGCAGCATAGCCTAAACCTTGCAGTAGAAGAAGAAGATCTTCCATATCTTAATTTATGTCTAGTTAAGATTTGTTTGGATCTCCATATGGGTGACAATAATGTGAGAATACAGGTTTTGATTTTTAAATTTTGGACTTAATATCTCTTTCTCTTAGCCTCATTTCTTATATAATGTTTCCTTAATACTAAAATTCTACTTACACTATTTCTGCACTATTGAACTGCAATCACATTTCTGTTGCATTATTTGCCATCATTATTTCGTTTTTTTTATTCAGTTGTTATATGCTTACCGCTATCTCCAAGCCTCTTAATTTACTTTCGATGTCAGAGAATCTGTGTGCCAACAAACAAACATTATTGGCATATTCTAAATCTTCGTGTTTACCATTCAGATCACATTGAATCCCTCTACATCTTCGATTACATGCATTAGCTATTAACATACTGAATATAGAGACCTGAAAGTTTCATAACTCTACCTCGAGTAGCTCTTGAGAGAAGTGTACTAATACTGCGATCTGTAAATTAATCCAAGCTGAATGGTTAGATACCTAAAAATGCATATACAGTACACTTTCAAAGGTAAAAACTCCTTTAACTAACGCAAAAATTATAATATCTAGTAATAGTTTTATTTAAATACAAATTTTCAATGTTTACACATATTTCTGTGCCTAAAGTTTATTTTCCTTCTCCACTCGTCCCTATCCATCCATTGCATGTCTTCCTGCCGCCTTGTTTTCATTCCAGTTCTTATTTTTGCATCCATGAGTTAAGAGGTCTTCCTTTCTTTCTTTTCCATGTGGACACAATTCCAATGTTTTTTTCTGTATAACATTTCTTCTTGGATTCGTTGTACATGTCCATACAAATTTAACTGCTTATTTCTTATAGAATATACTATTGAATATTTAACATTAATTTTTTTCTCGTATTTCTTATTTTATTTTATTTTTTATTACAATTTTGAACTTATTGCTGCTCTTCTCAAGAAATCCACTTCCATCGACATAAGAGTAAAATCTCTAAGTTTTTGTTGAATTCCACGCTTCAGTTTCATATGTGACTGTACTTCTCACAATTGAATTATATAATTATTTGTAATGTATTTGTCTGATTATATGACTCTTCCATAAGACACCATTTAACCTTGCTCTTATTTCTCAACTTTCATTTATTCTATTCTTAATGTTACTTTTGTCTAATTTCTTCATCTATTTTTACTCCCAAATACTCAAATTCTTCACATCCTCTAATATACCCCTAATGTAATAATAATAATAATAATAATAATAATAATAATAATAATAATAATAATAATAATAATAATAATAATAATAATAATATAATAATGATAATAATAATAATGACAATGATAATAATAATGATAATAATAATAATGACAATGATAATAATAATGATAATGATAATAATAGTAATGAAAATAATAATAACCAGATATATGATTTTTCGATTATGATCTACTTTTAACCATTTTTCAGAACTGACTCCATTAAATGTTTCACGGAAATTCTAAACAAGCTTATAATTATATATTTAATTTATTATAGAAAGTTACTTGATTGTGTGCAATACATACATGTAGTGCAACTTTGGACAGTTATTATTATTTAATAACAATTTCAGTTTTATATCGTCAGGTATATATATATATATATATTCGTCCATTCATCCCTCATGAAAACATGGGTGGACGGGAGTTTTTTGACTAACCTAATTTAGTTAAACATATTTCCTTTTTTTTTATTATTGATTTCGTACATCTCAAATATGATATTTCCTTTTATTTACCTACAGATGTCAGTAAGTGGCCTGTGTCAGCACCCTCAGTGAGATACCTAATAACAACTAAGGTATCACTTAGATGGGAAAGACCATTTAAAGTTTGTTCAGAGGCACTAATTTAATAATAATAATAATAATAATAATAATAATAATGCTTTATTTTAGTTGGCAGAGTTAAGGCCATAAGGCCTTCTCTTCCACTCAACCAGCGAATTGTAAAATTATACAAAAAATTACATACATATTACAATTTTAAGATATTAAAATACACACTAAACAAAATACAATAATGTGATCTAATACTAGCTAATACTAACAAAAACATAGAATATAATAAAATTTAAATTATGTAAAATAAAGTAAGTAGCTTCCTAGATGGAATGCTCTATATAGTTGTTATGCAGTTAATGTTTTCATTGTGTCGAACTTAAGATATCAGTTAATTTGGATTTAAATAATGATAGCGATTGACAGTCCCTGACATGACTGGGAAGTGAGTTCCATGCTCTAGCCATAGATATTGTGTAAGATTCAGAGTATAGACAGGTCCTGTGTTGTGGTATCAAAAGTAAAGAAGAGTCTTGTGATCTTGTTCCTAAATTGTGATGAGCCGATAAATTTTGAAAACGTGTTGTTAAATTCCGATTGAGGGTCTTTCCACTTTTCAGCGGTTGCCCTTTTACCAGCCGGCTGCTGGCCCTTCACATCCACATGTGTCAATCACAGAGGTAGATGATCAACAGCCAGTGTAGGGGTGACATGTGGTTAGCATGTCGAGTCCCCCAGCCGTTAAAGCTGGTTCCTCAACCTGGAGCCGCTACTTATTGTAGCTACCCAATTGCCTCACGATGCTGGGTGGGCACCGGTCCCATACTGGCCGAAATACCATGAGAAAATTTCTTCCCCCATGGAGACTCGAACCAGCGCAAGTCCCGTAGCTCTGCGCCAAGGCTTCCTACCTTAACCGCTCGGCTGCGGCGTTAAATAACTTGGTAAATATGTGTGCAGAATTGGGAATAGTAAGGTATGTGAATGTAAAGTTCTTCTGTCATTTAGGCGTAGCCATGATAAGGCTTGAAATGAAGGAGACACGTGGTCATAACGACGGAGATTGAAGATAAATCGAATACACGCATTATGAGCACGCTGTAGTCTGTCAGATAGATCGTTGTCAGATTAGTCAGTAATATGACTATAGACTTTAGGTTCTTTTACGATCCCAAAAATATTCAGACTCGGGACCCCGGAGAACTTGTCCCTAGAATTTTTCCATCCTAAAAATCCACCGATCCCGGTCGGGTTTGAACCCGGGACCATAGGGACTAGAGACAAGGAACATAACCGTAAGACCATCGAGGCGACAGACTTATAATATGTGTTGAGGTTACGTTTGTGGGTGCAATATTTATTTGCACGGATACAGACACAGAATGAATATCGGAAAGTGACGAAATGAGAATATTGTTACGAAACAATGAAGTGGATTTAACGTCCTCGAGTTTGTGTTGTTGTACGTGCTAAGCAGCAGGAAGGGCAACTCATTAGGGGTAAATTAGGTCAATACCATCCACTGCCTGAAACCAACCATGCTCTAGGATATGCATCACATTCATGTGACTGCCCTTGAATGTTACCAACCTTGCGATGTGAGGTTGTATATTGAGTAATACTGCCATTCTCTTTGCTTCTGTGTTCCTTATTCCTGCTATTTTACATTCATAAAGAATGTTATTACTATCATCTCTACACTCAATACCTTCCTTAATAAGATTTCAATGACAGTTTTCAAGTTTTCTTATCAATCCTCGAAATATATTATCTCCCTTCTCTAAATAATGTGATTTTTATTAAAAATTTCCGTCGGAATGAAGCTTCAGTGGTTGTTGTCATGAAAATATCTATAAAAATGTTCAGACACTAACCGACCCTATGTAAAAGACATCGGAAATGGTCATGACCAAAATTTATATATCTTCTTCTTCCTTCCAAGTATTAGGCCAAGGCCTGTTACAATCCTATAGAAAATTTCCCTCCAGCGTTTGAGGGAAATTCTCGTATAAGACTTGAAAGCATAATAATAGTCCCTTCGATTGGTTGCTGGCCAAAGGAA